>JAWPHD010006733.1:117500-140016 GCA_037043455.1 Cyrtodaria siliqua | reverse complement strand
AGTGTAATATATCCACGACTTATTTATCGTATTAATACACTAGTGTAATAAATAAGCAAATGAAGGTTGAATCATTGATCAGTATTTTCCGTTCACTTCGGTTCATTGTACAATCAGAATTGTCTCGTCAATTTACGTTACCGTTAAAATACAGACTTATGGGATTCGATCGTGTCATATGAAGAAGACCGAAGCAACATACAACGTCATCATACAATCATTACAAAGCATACAACGACGATAGAGACGGGCAGCTACATTAATAAATGTACGTTCTGTGGCATTTCTGGAGTAATGCTATAAATAGAATCTCACATTCGAGTAAGGCCAAGAAAAAAAACAGTCGTGTTTCAGTTCCCGACCGACTCTATATTTTGTCCCGACCCTAACTTTTTTCCCTGTTTCAAACAAAAAAAAGAAGAAACAGAGAGAAAAAATTGCGATCTCTTGTGCTGCGATGATGACAATATTGCTACCGACAAATTGGTGGCCGATATTATCGAAGAGGTTCATCCTTCATATAAAGGCTACAATATTACTGTCACCGGTTCTGCAAGTACTTTTCCTAGCAAAACACCTTCATGTGAGAAGTTCAAAGTCCATTTTGGAGCTATTTTAAATAATATATATTAATAGATACATCCTTGAGGCCCTCAAAATCAGACTTTAGAATTATGTTTTCTGGGTGTAATTTTTACCTTCATGTAGTGTAAAAAAAATCAAAAAAAATCGACCTACCTACCCTATTTTTTTGGAGCAGGAAACCTGAAACACGACTATATTTTTTTCTTGGCCTTATTATTGATTTATTAAACTTGTTGGATAAACTGATATGATGCTGATGCTCGACACAGCCTCATATCATATAATTTTAGCCAAATTGTTTAATAAATTTAATATTTAAACAAGCACACTTTACTATATCAAAACAACAATGACTTTATCTAGTAAGTGATTTCTGGCATGAAAAAGTGTAAACTTTTGTTTTGATTTGGTTTGTTTGGTGCTCAATATCATTTTTCAGCATATGTTTAAGCTATGTATGACGGTCATTTTTTAGTGGTGGAGGCAGACCATCCAGTTACTCTTGGGTAGAACCAGATATGTATACCTCCCGTGAGAACCAGATATGCGTACCTCCCGTGAGAACCAGATCTGTATACCTCCTGTGAGAACCAGATCTGTATACCTCCCATGAGAACCACATGTAAGATCCTCTATAATATTTAAAACATTCCAAATAGGTTACAGTTAAATCATACCACAGTTTTGAACTGTTTCAAATATTTCATAGATCTATCAAGTCTATTGAAAATAATATATTTTATTTTCTGATGTTGAAAATTGTTGCAATTAATTGAGGTCCTCATTTAATCTGGAGGCATATATGCATGACATAGCCCCACTTTGTGTAAGTTTATTACATACTATTTCAAGCTTGATATATATTTTGTTTCAGTATGTACAAATAACATGATGAAGATTAAGAAAGATGATCACTTTTATATAGACCCATTTAGTGTAAGTTAACTACATTATATACTGAAAGAAATAAGTTTAGCAAGTAAATAACATGGTAAATCCCATTGAGCAGATTCAAGGCTACGTGCTTCAGCTGCCATTAACAATATAATTAACATAATTAACAAGAACAAATAAAAGCAGGACATTATTTTTAAACAATATCTGCGAAAAAAGTAGTAAAATGTTTTAATTTACCTGCTTTACAGAAATTATAATTTCGTTCTTATTTTAATATAGACGGAGAGAATTTTAAAATTTAAAACTTTGGTTCGTAATTTCATTATAATGTCAATTGTTTTTGTGTTTTTTATCACTCGAAACCCAGAATTGTTATTTAATAAATTTTAACCCTGTTCTTGACAATATTCTTATTTTTAATGTGAAAAATGTTGTTTTATATAAATGGGAGATAACTTACTTTGAAACACACGTAATAAGTGAAAAACAAGAACACCTTCTGACATGCCAAAGTTATCAAATGCCTCACATTATACAATAAACATTCGGTTTCTTTAAGCTAGGTATGCAAAAGACCATGCTAAACTTATTTCTTTCAGTATATTTCAAGTAAATCTTGATTTGAGACATATCACATGATGAAGACAGAGAAAGCTGATTACTATTGTATGTAGATGTTGTGATCCTCTGGATGTCCATCATGTTACCAAATGAAACAACAAATTCCTGAGGGAAAAGTCCCGTCGTCGACCAGAATGTCTCATCCTTCCTGTGGACATAGAAGGTAATCATCTGTACATATAAATGTGACTTTATCGATTAGTGCTGTTATTTAAACAAAAGCAATAGTGAATAATTGTCAATTCGGAAATCAAATACCAAACGTTCAATACTTATTCCAAAGATGTACACCTGTTTCTAAACTTACTGCATGACGATGAGATATATATATATAACTTAAATATTTTGAGAATACAAACTCTATAGACACAATAAAATGGCTTTAACCAGCCAGTGCAAACCCAAAAACTGGAGCGTTGAATTGGTTACCAACCCGTAATTCATTTTACGCATATTCAAATCTGCCAGTCTGGTATTTTAAGAACCCACGAAAAAGTCCTATACTTTTAATCGGCACATATACATTATTATATTACCTAAACACCTGGATAGAGTTTTGATAAATGGTTTTGTACTTGTAATTTTGTCTCTATTTGGTCGGTTTAATAGTTTCTTTAACGAACTTGTTCATAAGCATGTTATATATTTGGGTCGAGTTGATCCAGACCAACCTAACCCACTTCACCACGAGGGTAATCTCATTAAAATTAGACCCTTTATCACGCAACAATACTCTAGCTACTAAGGATCTGATAACACTGCATTGCAAGTTACGTCAGATTGACCTTACGATTAGCCAATCAGATTTCAGCCTATAAAATTGCTCAGTATAGACTGCATCAGTATAAATCGCTTTTCAGTAAAACGCTGTAGCAGTCTACTCTCGGTATATTGAGACTATGTCCGTAACTTTTATCTTATAAAACACAAAAGCAATGTTGACAAACATATAAACACACATATAAACACACAAAAAAAAAGATTGTTTGACAGAATTTAATAGCAGTACAAAAAAAATACCGATTCGTGGGATTGAACCCACACTAAAATTACACCCGCAGGTCAATAGTCGAGTTCGCTATCAATTGAGCTAAGCGGGCCAGATGGATTATGACTCACTATTTAGAATATCTAATGTCGTAATAATTTCGGTGGAAAATATATTTTCAAAACACACATGCTGTGCCCATGATTTTCTTCGTATCTTGATGTATAACATGCCATTTAGTGCATTTCTTTGATTTTAACGTGCAATCCACAGCAATGACACACGAAGACTTTATCTTTATTTGGATACAGATCTATGTGTTTTATGTGGATTTTCGTTTGTTCAGTTCACTCGAACGTCATCTGAAATGCGCGATTTCATTGGCTGAATTTAGTTGATCTTCTCATGAATATTGATTAAATGAAAGGTTGATCTGACGAGACCTCCAAGGCAGTTGTCAGATCCTATAGCTATATAGCGGAGAGTATCAAAGCGTAATTAGGATATGATTTTAATGAGATTGCCACGAGGGTAGCTTGTTCCGAGGCTGATCAGACCCGTGACTGGGTTAATCAGCAAGGTGATTGAATGTGCTCTTTGTAGGCTTTAACTCCAGTGTTTCCAGGTTGTATGATAACTTTTAAGATAATATTGATTTTCAGTTGGTTACATATAAACAGTAATTTACTTTGGTAAAGTTTATGCACCTTTACCCCGCGCAACTCCAATCCCAATTGAAGTCCCAAAATTTCCGTAAAAAAACTTACCTTTATTACTCAAAATGTATCAATAAAAAAAATCATACATTTTGACTTGTATCTTCACAAGCTTGATCACTATGGTATTACGGGCAACACCAACAAATGGATAGAGTCATGGCTTTGTCACCGAGAGCAGAAAGTTGTACTCGATGGGTCATTATCATCAAATTCGACAGTCCTGTCTGGAGTACCACAGGGCACTGTGTTGGGGCCACTAATGTTTTTACTCTACGTAAACGACATCGGGGCCAGGGTTTCGCCACTTACCACAATCAAGCTATTTGCAGATGACTGCCTACTCTATCGGACTATTAGCAGCACCCAAGATGCACACCAACTTCAGCAAGATCTGAATACCCTTACAGACTGGTCCAATACCTGGCTAATGAAATTCAACGCAGCCAAATGTCACCTACTCAAAATCTCAAGACAACGGCATTTCTTAAAAACTAATTATGACATTGACAACCAAAACCTTGAAGAGGTTCAGCACCATCCATACCTAGGTGTCGAGTTTACATCAAACTTAACATGGAAGACTTTCATCAGTAATATCACTGGTAGAGCAAATACGATTTTAAATCTACTTAGAAGACATTTATATGGATGCAGTCAAGAAGTAAAAACAAGTGCATTCACATCACTTGTTCGTCCTCACCTAGAATACTCATCGTCAGTTTGGGACCCCTATTTTAAATAAGACATTCAAACCCTAGAAAAGGTACAACGCAAGGGAGCTCACTTCGTTACTGGTAACTATTCACCATATGAAAGTGTAACAGTAATGCTTGACAATCTCAGCTGGCCATCATTACAGCAAAGAAGAAAGAACAAGCGACTAGCAACCTTCTTCAAATCATATAACAACATGATACCAGTTTCCATCCCGGAGTATGTAATGCCATCCACTGGACGCACAAGAACACACGACGCAGCCTTCATCCAGTTACGTACTAACTATGATCAGTACAAAAACAGCTTCATCCCTCGAACTATTCGAGACTGGAATGCTTTACCCCCGGACCTTGTGCATTCCTGCTCTGTAGACGTGTTCAGCACTCGCCTACAGACATACACGGCGTAGACAACACGACGGGTTTTTAATGATTTTAATTGTATAATATCTATTTTTTAACCATTGTGATGATGTCACTTGCCCGTGATGCTTTACGCCCTGGGCAGTACTATAGTAGAAGTAGAAGTAGAAGTATGCAAATTGAATTACTGAATTAATTTGTTTGAAATTGTTGACGACATCCTCTGACCTCACCCACCTCACTGTTTTGTTACGATTTCTGTTTGAACAAATTTACAAAATGGTAGTCTTACCCATCTGTCATGTTTTCTGGGGGATGTTTTTGATCATTTGATGTAGCTAGAACAATACCAGCTCCTCCACTTCCTCGACCAACGTCAAACATTTTGTTTCTTCGATTTTGTTTTCGTTGTGAACGAAAAATGCGATCCTAATCCGTCTAACGCTTGACTTCTGGAATGAGAGCGTTTTCGTAATCATGATTGTATGGCGATGTGTATTTGCCGGGATATGGGTGCTACTAGCGGTCGGGACGATTTTAAAAATAGTTAAAATATAGGGTGGTGTGTGTGTGCGGTATGTCCAATAACTCTTAAACGGGTTGATACTTTTTCGTTTAAATGATTTATTTCAACGCAGAATGAATTAATCTATTTGTAAACATAAACAACTAATCAAAAAAGTATTATTATGACTTTGTAGTTTAGCAATAACATTCCGGGACCTGTTATTAAAAGTGATTATCATATATAGACCAGTCTTACTCATAATATTATTTTTCATAAACTATCGTGTTCCTGTAATTTAAATTAGTATATATTAATTTAGAATGGTCAAGCGGACAAGACTTACTTTCCGCCGACCGCCTAAAAATAGACAAGAATTTATGGCTAAATGACTTGGGACCAGTCTTACTCATTATATTAGGTTTTATAAACTATCGTGTTCCTATAATTAAAATTAGTATAAAATTAATGTAGAATTGTCTAGCGGACAAAATATGTATTTTTTTTTATTATGTAATTATGTTAGAAAAAAATGACTTTGTAAATAATGATTTACTTTCCAGGACCGCCTAAAAAATAGACAAGAATATTGACTAAATGATCACAGACCTAATAGTCAGAACAAGAACAAATCTTTTATTATATACAATCTCAGGTAACATGGGTTACAACAAGAGAGAAAGGTACATTACATACATACAAATGGTACAACTAAACTGTATACAAGGATCAGTACATATGTTAAATATGAAGGGGGAAAGCATTATCAATGAAATACGTCTCATGTACGACGTTACTTGGCATTTTGTAAAAGAATTCTGACGAAGACACTTAGTGTTTTTTTGGACTTTGACTGCGGGATGGGTTAAAAGCTCCTTGTATTTAATGACATTCGTGTGCTGATAGAAATAACGCGGTATGTAATGTTTGCGCATTTGATCAAAATGTGGACATTTTAATAAGTAGTGGAATTCGTCACCTATGTCGGAATCGCATAGTGTACAACGTCTGAGGTTATACGCAGTGTTAGTAAATCTGCCAGTTTCAACGGGGAACCTATGGTTAGTCGTACGGAATTTAAATAAATAAATATAATTGCTTCTTGGTAATTTAAGATATTTTTCGAATGCTAGGTCATCTTTAAAAAGGTTGTAGTTTTTCCCTTTCGACGAATTTTGTAAGTCTGATCTCCAAGATTGTGTAAACTGGTCAACTAGCGTTTGTTTAATTGAAAGGTGAATGCTACTATGTTGTAAATTATTGCGGTTTGTCCATATATCTGAATTGCCGGTTTTATTGAGAATGGATTTGATGTGTTTTAACCACTTATATTCGTAATTTTCAGTGTTATCCATTGATTTGTAGCAGAGGAAACTTAGCTTTGATTGGTTTCCAATGATAAGTTTGTTCCAGAATTTTATCATACGGGTTTGTATAGTTAATTGGATGTCTACCTAGTTCTGCATACAACATATACGAGGGAGTGCTTTTTTTGCTATTTGTAATTCTTTTCAAAAAATCTGTATGAATACGTTCTATGATGTCTAAATTTTCGAATCCCCAGACTTCGCAAGCATATGTTAAGATCGGTAATATTGTATGGTCAAATAATTTTAGTTGGAGATCTAAGGGGAGGTCTAAATTATTAATTCGTCTGTAAAGTAAAAACATTGCTTTTTTGGCTTGTTCAACAAGATGTTTTCGTGTATTAAGGAAGCTTCCAGAGCTAGAGAATATGACGCCTAGATATTTATACTTGTTTGTGAGTTCTATTTCATCTGGTCCGAGTTTAAATGAGAATCGCGCCGTATTGCGAGCACCGAATACAATAATCTTTGTTTTGCTCGTATTTATATTCCATTTCCATGTTTCGCAATATTCATAAAAAAGTTGGAGGCATGATTGGAAACTAGTAGGGTTGTCAGAGAGGATAATAGTATCGTCTGCATATAACAGTAACATTATTTTTATATAAACATCGGCCTGAGTGTTAACAGAAATTCCCTCTTGATCAGCATTTAACAAATATTCTTCTAAGTCGTTTAAAAAAATAGAAAATAAAATCGGCGATAAATTTTCGCCTTTACGGACGCCGCATTGACTTACAAAAAAGGCTGACGATTCATTATTAATGGACACACATGATTTAATATTTTGATACATGTTAAATATAACTTGAAACAGCTTTCCCTTAATTTCTGTATTTAATAACTTGCGCCACAGGCCTATTCGCCATATGGAATCGAACGCCTGTGCAAAATCAACAAAGCAACAGAACAATTTCTTTTTCTGTGAACGTAGCATTTCGACTAACTTATGTAAAGTAAATATATGGTCAGTAGTAGCATACTTGGCTCTAAACCCTGCCTGATTTTCAGATAAAACCCCATTTTCATGTAAGAAAGCGTTGATTCGTCCGTTAAGGACAGACGTGAATAATTTGCCAAAACAGCTGAGTATAGTGATCGGGCGGTAATTTTCAGGACTGAGTGGATCGCCTTTGTTTTTGAAAATAGGTTTGATAATGCCTTCCAGCCAACTTGTTGGGAGATAACCTGAATCGAATATGATATTGAATAATTTAGTGTATATGGGTAACATCACTTCTTGCGTATTTTTTATATATTCATTTATTATTTGGTCGTTGGCAGACGCTTTAGAATTTTTTAGATTAGAAATATTTTTTAAAATTTCATCAGGTGTAATTGGAGCGTTTAAAATTGGGTTGTCGTCCGCTATATTGAAATCCGGTATATAGTTGCCTTCATCATTATCAGGGAGTTTTGTGTTTATATTTTTGAAATAATCGAATAAGTCATTTAACGGTGGCGTTTTATTGGAAGATCTCGGCTTCATTCTACTGAGGTAACGCCAATATTCTTTCGGTTGTTTGGAATTAAGGTTTCTTAGTGTATGCTGTTGGTCGTATTTGTATTTGTTTATGAAGGTATTCATTATTTTCTTGTAATATTTACTGGACAGTTTGAATGTTGCTTTATTATTTTCATTGTTATGTTTATGGTATTGTTTACGTGCCAAGTTGTACTTAATACGTGCATTGCGACATTTATGGCCGAACCAAGGCTTATCGGATGAGTTGTTTTTAACGACACTAGTTTTTCGAATTTTTCTAAGACCAAACGTTTTTTTTGCCGTTTCATAAAATAATTGACCAATGGATTCGGTGATATTGTCTACTACATGTTGGTCTATAATAGTATCATTTGAGGACAGTAGGTTGTGGAGATGCTGTACTTTGGTCAACCGACCTTGAAACGAATAGAGTGCTAACTCTTTACAAATCTGTTAAACACCATTTTGAATATGATAATTATCTAGATGTATTGAATACCAGGCGCGATCGCAGTGTGGTAACCAGATTACGCTTGTCCTCTCATAGTTTAAGGATCGAGACAGGGAGGTATTCTCGTGAAAGGTTAGAAAGACATGAACGGATATGTCAAATATGTAACACTAATGATATAGAGGACGAGTTCCATTTTGCGTTAATATGTCCTGTTTATAATACAATCAGAAGTAAATATATAAAACGATATTATAGCCATAGGCCTAGTATGTTTAAATTCATTGCTCTCCTTCAGTCAACCAACAAAAAAGATGTTATCAATTTTAGCAAATACATCTCAGAAGCTTTCTCTTTAAGACGTACCATGATAAATAACTTATAATCTCGTTCATCCTCACTATAATACAATTGTCTTTTGTACCGTATTAGATATTAGATGTTGATTCCTATATATATATATATATATATTTAAAAAAAATCTCCATGATATATCTTCTTTTTTCATATTAGTTCATAAATTTATGAACCTGTACTAATCTTGTTATTGTGGTCAAATTATATTTGTAAAATGTATGTTTATATGATGAAAAACTATGTAATAGTTTAAGTCAATAAAATTTCTTCTTCTTTGTAGTATCCAATATGATTTACTACTATCTAACCTTTATATGATTTAGTACATATATGCCTAAATGGTAACTTTCACGGCTATGTGATTATTCGAAAGTAGTTCTGTATTAAAGAGTGCTAATCTTTTTTCCTTTAAAAACTTTTTTTAATGCAGTTTCCTGTTATTTTTTGGCTGTAACTGTATTCTGGACATGTTGTTGATATTTGAAAATGCAGCTCATCATGTTTTGACAGTTTTTGATATAAATTTGAGAAGTGAAAGTAGACAGGGTATGAAATTGCAAGGGGTAAAAATAGTGTTGACCTTTTACCCGGTGTTAGTATACAACTGAAGAAATGTTTCTTAGAAGGTATTAAACCCCCTATTTCCTTGTTGATGTTTAATAGCAGACATGTTTATTTGCATGATAAAGTAAGTTTCCCAGAATTCTAACGAGGTTTGAGTTTTTAACAGGTTGTCAACATTCTAACTTTACTATGGAAGGGCAATGGAGTCTCATTTACGCTATTATAACCTAAAATAGAAAACAAACAACTTTTGTAAATCAGTAAGTCCAGACTCTATTGTGCCCATCGCGTCAGGTTTACCTTGACGTGTTCGTTGGCGGACGGACTATAAACCTTAGAACTACACACACACACACTTTGTAAATCAGTAATAAATGGAACCTCACACGAGCTGTGTTGCGTTTTATTCAATACTACATGCATAGACATAATATCTGGCGACGAGTGATTCAGAACAAGGACCAAAATGGCCGTACAACTACCACCATTTCCCCCGTTTCAAGTTCAAAGTGACGGGTAGCAATTCGGCGGGTATTCGTTGGAAAAAATGGATTGATAAATTTGAGAATATGATCTGTGCTTTAGACATCAAGGAGGATAAACGGAAAAAGGCACTCCTTCATTACTGTGGTGAAGCGACTTATCTATGATTCTCTAACGGATGCAGAACAGGGCATCGGAGTCACATGTGAAATAACGGACGCTAGTGGGGAAACCGTAAATGTGCCTGATGAATACAACAAACTGTGTAAATCGTTAAAGAACTATTTCACACCTAAACAGAACTTGAGCTTCGAAGTGTATAAATTCCGCCAGACCAAGCAAGACGTTGGTGAAACTATTGACACATTCTATACGCGACTTCGAACCATGGCAAGTACATGCGATTTCCATGATAAGGATCAGGAAATTCTTTCACAAGTTATTCAAGGGTGTACGTCATCTCGTGTAGGGCCCTGAGGGACAATTACACACTAGATAAGATAATAGAGGAAGCTCTCCGAATCTCGTGCCACGGAGATGGAAGGAAAACCCGTGAATGCCATTTATCAACAACCGCACAAACCTCGTGGCGTTTCCCATGGGCGTGGTCATTCGCGTGGACGTGGTCATGCTAGTGGTCGTGCTAGTGAACGTGGTGGTCGCGCAAATGGACGTGATCAAGCAGCAGGTGCAGGGAACCAGTCGTGTCAGAACTGTGGGAGAGATTCTTCACACCAACGTTGTCCAGCTTTGGGAAAAGAATGCTTGTTCTGCCATAAACATAATCATTTTGCCAAGGTGTGCAAACAACATGTTAATTTGGCAGAGGCGGACACACACGAGCCGAAACCTACACAGTATGATAGTTCTAGCGAGGAATCTGTGTTCAATATTTCACAAACTAACTCGCACATCCCTTCGGTGAAGGCAAAAGTGTTAAATTCTGATATTGAATAATAACAAACACAGGCCTAATAACAAATAGTTTGGACACTACGAAAATTATCTAAATTTCACGTGGCACAGTGCGAAAATTTCACAAATTATTTCCCAACTTTAAACACACATATTATGAAGAGTTTTATAGATACAAGTTTGATTCATGCCAAATACCATCAAAATTTAATTTTCTTTCCATTGATAGTATTTTCCTTTCTCTTACATTTAGAGCAAAAAAGGAGTTTGGCGGAAACTTTGACTATGTCAAAACCTTGATTTTTAAGAGAAAAACGAAAAATGATGACATTTTTAACTTTAAACATCTTTTTATACAAGTTCTTATTAATATGTCTGTGAAATGATTAAGAGCGTTCATATTCTTCTATTAAATTCTCAAAAACGAACACACTTTTTTTTAATACTAAAATCGATTCATATAGACACAGAATAGTTATTAAATAAGTAAATAAAACAAAATTGAAAAATATATATTTCTGACTTTGTAATTGACGAATTACTTTCCGGAACATGATTGTTCATTTTTTTCATTTTCTTAATAAAGCAATCAATAGCAAATATTGTTAAAAGAGTATGAGAGTGGACCATCATATCCATAAGATTATAACTATTATTTATCAATTTCAGATGTAACAAATACAAATTAGATGTTTTAGTGAAACATTGAACATTTCCTGTATCTCTAAATCATGTACGTAATTTGGGGTAAAATAACACTGATCGTATTTATATCGTATTAAATTTTCGAAAATAACTCTAAAACTGGCTCAAATTATAGATAATAGTATATATGTGGTAATAATAACCTAATTTTGACTTTAATAGTATAAGTACATTTATTAGTGTAATTTTCGCAAGCGTATTCATTAATTAATGTTAACAATTAATTAAATAGCACAATCTATTTCATCGTCCAACCAAGGATTTGTCAGAATTTGCGAGACTTCCTTTTTCGCCCTATATAATTTGACCTATTTTCTTATCCTCTTATTGACAAATCCTTGGTCCAGCCAAGGCAATTTCCAAGTATAAACAGGACACTGTCAACTACCATATGGAGTACACAGAAAGTGATGACGTCATTTTGTATACACATTGTCGCATTGCGCAATCGAACACACAATAGACTGCACATGTCAACACTAATTCACAAACTATGGGAATCTAAAAAAATCAAGTCTCGAGATTTACCATCTGCGTAAATTCATTTTGATGGAAGTACTCACTGAACAATGAGTTTTCAGTCGCAAAATGATCCTGAATTTGATTATTGCATAGGCAGTTTGGGTGGTAATAACGATAAAACTGATTTAAAAGCAAATATAAAAATTCAACTTTCTCAAATATACGAAAATACTTCAAGATTTATAAATGTTAAATGTCCCAGATTGCAACAACAACCAAATTCATTTGATTGCGGACTTGTTGCGCTTGCGAATATAGTAGAATTTTCAACAAAATTCATTTAATTTCAGAACAAACTATTTGGTACCGCAATTAAGACCGCATCTTGTAATTAACGGGTATTTGACCTGAGTTGTAAAGCGACTGTCATTAAAATGTTATCAAACTTCATGATATCTTACTTAAATATTAAAATAAAAAATATTAAGAAAAAAAAAATACAGATTAGATAATTATGGACTGCAGAATGACTAATCATGTTATAAAAACTATCAAACACGTATATGTTAAAGCACATGTTCATGCAATCCCGGAACGTTAATGCTGAATTACAGTCACTTAATATTCTTTTTATTACATAAATACTTCTAAATAAATAATTACCCACAGAAAATAAATAATGCTTTTTGATTATTTTTTTGTGTGTACACATAGATTAATTCATTCTGCGTTTAAATAAATCATTTACAAGAAAAAATATCAACCCGTTTAATAGTTATTGGACATACCGCACACACACACTCTCTTATATTTTAACTATTTTTAAAATCGTCCCGACTTCTAGTAGCCACCCGGTATATGCCGGGACATGCCGGTACCGGGCTATTTCCCGGGACGTAGGCAGTATTGTGCTTATTATTTTTATTTCAGGGTATATATATTTTTATTTCAGGGGCCTATTTAAAAGAAAGAAAATGGTAATACTCTTTAGTATGATACATAAAGATAATTAAAAAAATGATTTAATAAAAAAGGTAATAAGGATGCAATTTAGTCATAGAAATGTAATAAAGTCCTGATGTAAATCAAGGCCAGGAACTAATTACACATTCGTAGTGAAACTGCTCAGCAACCTGAATCCAGCGATAACGTCAGGGACTGATCTCCTACCCACCAGAGTCCTTAAGATCGTTGCCAAAGACGTAGCTGCTATACTGGCTATTATATTCCAATAGTCATATGATTCGGGAACGGTACCTCATGATTGGGCCCAAGGCTGTTTTCAAGACGGGTGACAAGACCATCCAGCCAATTACAGTCCTGTTTCTCTGACATGTATACTCTGCAAATCTATGGAGAATACAGTGTTCAGTCAGATCATGAGACACCTAGACAACCACAAGCTCCTTGTCAACTTTCAACATGGATTCAGAGCAAATCACTCCTGCGAGACACAGCTTCTCAACACATTGGAAGACCTATCAAGGAGGCAACTGTGGTGCTGTTCCTTGATTTCAGCAAGGCATTTGACACCGTGCCCCTTCTTAGATTCTTCACAAGCTTGATCACTATAGTATAACTGGCAACACCAACAAGTGGATAGAGGCAGGGCTTTGTAACAGACAGAAGAATGTTGTCCTCGATGGGTCATCATCATCCATGTCTACACTACTGTCGGTGGTACCTCAGGGCACTGTGCTGGGTCCGCTGATGTTTCTACTCTATGTTAACGACATCAGGGCCAAAGTCTCACCACTTACCACCATCAAGCTATTTGCCGACGACTGCCTACTTAACCGAACCATCGGCCGCATCCATGATGAACACCAACTTCAGCAGAATCTAAATACCCTGGCAGAGTGGTCCAACACCTGGCTAATGAAGTTCAACACAGCCAAATGTCACCTACTCAAAATCACCAGACAACGTAACATTCTTAAAATTGATTATGACATCGACAACTATCGACTAGAAAAGGACCAACATCATCCTTACCTCGGAGTCGAGTTTACTTCAGACCTAACCTGGAAGACTCATATCAATAACCTTACAGGCAAAGCAAACAGGATTCTAAATATACTTAAAAGACATCTGTACTGAATTATAGGAAATTATAGGAAAGAAGAAAAAACAAACGCCCTGTAACTTTTTATAAAGCCTACAACAACATGATTCCAGTAGCCATCCCAGAGTAGTTAACCCTTCCACTGGACGCACAAAAACCCACGACTCTGCCTTCATCCATTTACACACTAATTACGAGCAGCACAAGAACAGCTTCCTGCCTCGAACCATACGAGACTGGAACGCACTACCCACTGACCTTGTGGATGCCTGCTCTGCAGACGTATTCAGTTATCGTCTACAGACTTACGTAGCCTAGACAACACGGCGTTTTTTATTGTTTTAAATGTACAATAAAGTATTTTTTTAACCATTTTGCTGATGTCACATTCCCGTGATGCTTCGTGTCCTTGGCAGTATTACAGTAGAAGTAGAAGTTTTTGTCCGGATTTTGTTTTGACCTTTGTACTTTTCCGTGCGTAAATTTAGATCTGCGACTGAGTCAGGTATACATTATTCTTCGGTTTTGCAATATTGGTTTACCAAAATCTGCCCTAATGACTTGAAATATCTTCATCACGTATCGAAAATCCGGAAACTCTAGTCTGGATAAAACGGAGAAGGTCTAATGAAGCGCTTACTGGTGTGTACAAAACGATTACTGATATCAGATAAACTTAAGAAGTTCCAAAGAAGACCGTCCAGGTAGGTACAACATGACATTCTGATATAGAGCTTTTCAGAAAAGAAATTCTGAATACAGACTTTGTCTATTTTACAAAAGTGTCCAAGGACTAGTTGCCATTAAAATAACAACGTACATCCAAGCATCACATCAGGTTATCTAGACTGTCACATCAATTAGACTTTCGTCCAATTCATACACATGTTGACTATTACAAAAAATCATTTTTTTCCATTGCTGTGACGCAATGGAACACATTACCGGTTAACATTGGTTTGCTGCCTATTTTAGATTCATTTAAGCTAGGTGCACTTTTACCCACCAAATAAATACATTAAAACACGGTTTGTTATCTCTTAAACACTACACTTTCCTTAGTCGAACTGTTCACTTTCATTTATGTTTACTCCCTCTTTAATCATATTTTAAATACTCACAATCGCGCAGACGCACACCGTCACATCTTATTCGATAGAGGGTAATGCAGCTTAGAGAGACAGAATCACTCCCCTACAAGGTCCCATCAATCAACTACCCCTCCAACGACTCCGGAAAGTCCTTCTTTGGTACTCTGCCTTCCCGGAAAGGTCCTGTCACAGTTTATCGACCGCTTCTCCAGAAAATCCTTCAATGGGAATCATATTTTCCAGTCCTGGAAAAATATTCCACATTCTCCACCACAAGACCACCTCTAGAAATACAAACTCTTCCCTCGAGAACGTTCTTTATTTGCAATGTGCAGCCCTCCCTTTTTTAAAGCGTATAAATATTTTTGATTATAAAAACGACGTGCCGAAAAGTGAGGTGTACATGTATGTAAACACGTTGAAACTGTAGAATCGCAACAAATTAAAAAGTTCAAAAACATGTTAATATGGTAGTAACCTGTAGTATTAATTAAAAATATATACTAATGCCATGCATTGCCTATGTGCCATTGCGTTAGATTGCTGTGGTTTCTATAGGACCGATATTCTCATCTATGTTGATTCGTTTGCTCTTTGATTATGTAAAAATTGGTGAAATATAAATACAGGCTTTAAGGATTTAAATATAAATATACAGAATAAGTTGCATGTCTCAGGCAAATATCACAGAGGTTGACAACTTCGTTTTTATACGGTATGTAAGTCAACCTGTGTAAAAAGAAAACTAATTAAAAAAATAAAACTTGTCTCCAAACACAGGTTGTCTCTTAATACAGATGTGAAATTTAATTTAAAACAATACAATTAGGCACTGAAGTGGAGATCTCTTAAAGCAGTCGGTAGTTTATTTTGAGGTATTATTTTGAGAAGATGTGACTGTATTTTGAACAGCAAAATTTACAAATTCGTCATTTAAGGACGGTATAATTATATTTGTGTTAAAAAGAAAACGTTTTGAAGTGAATTGTAGATCATGACAAGATTGACGTGTGAGAATGAAAAGACCATTCGGTTGAAACACAATACACCAGACCGTTATCCAATCGATATGAATGTCGCTCGCGTGCTTGTTTGGCAATTAACGATTTTGGCTTATTGAAAGGCGGGGTTTCATTTTTACCAACTAAATTTTACTATAAAATGTTTAAAGAAGAAAAAGGGGTGTTATTTCTTAAAAATACTCGTTGGAGACACTTCAGCTTTGAACTTAGCTGACTAATATAGGAATAATTGTGCGTAGGATTAAAAGCCACAGCTGATTAGCGCATCAACATAGACACTAAAATGACCAACACAACAAATGAAGACAAGGCTATGGCAGACACTGTATCAAATCCAGGAACAGTACCTACCAGCGGACCGATATTTCTTCGTGCGGTTGATCGTTATCCGAGAACTCCGAAATGTGCAAGATGCCGAAACCATGGCGTAGTGTCGGCGGTCAAAGGCCACAAACGATACTGCAGATGGAGAGATTGCGCATGTGCTAAATGTACTCTCATTTCTGAACGACAACGGGTGATGGCGGCACAGGTTGCACTTCGACGTCAACAAGCTCAGGAGGAGAGTGAAGTCCGAGAAATGGGCCTGATCTACGCCACACAAGCCGGGAATCTTCACACAGCGCAAGAAGCAACGACGACACATCATTACCAAGGAAACAAGAGTCGCGAGAGAGTGGGTTCTACCAGCAGTTATGACAGCAGCGACAACGAACAACCTTGTAAGTACTGTTATCATATTATTCATAATTGGTGAAATTAGTTTTAACTAACACATTTAATCGTAGTGAGTATGTATATTTACATTTGGATGTAAGTTTATGTAACCGACAAACGTTTTTTTTCTTTTACAGTACATTTCTTCAACGGATTTAAATTAACTGTATAAAGATCACTCACTATAGATTTGTGTTGATATTAATAATCTGACTTCCTATTTATATGCGGTGCGTTGCTCATTTTCTAATGTGCGTATCATTTATATTTGTAGCTGCCAAAAGAGCCCGACTTGACGACACATACATGCCAGCAATGCATTCACCGCTCCGTGACAGAGCCATCACACCGGACAGCCGGTCATCATTTTCACCACATAGCATAACTTCATCAGGGTCCCCAGCGCCAGATGCCTTCTCCACCTACCACACACACCACGCCGACGATGCTCCTGAAACAACGAAAAAATCCATGGACATGTTAACTAGAATATTCCCACACATGAGGAGCAATGTGCTGCAGTTGGTGTTGCACGGCTGCCATGGTGACGTCGTCCAATCGATTGATCACATTTTGAACACTCATTCAGAGTCTGAAAGCAGGTTAGCCAGCACGGGTTCGCCTTCACACTTGTCACAGACATTTATGCCAAGTGCTTTGGACAGTTCATTTAAATCAGCATTTACACCTACAAGCATTTCGGGATTTGCTGCCGCGCATAGTCTCGGCTCACTGAGATACAAACTGGGAGCAGCGCCTCCTCGCGGACTATTTGGCCTTCCGCCATATCAGAAATTGTTTCAGAGTATGCCAGCCAATATCCACGCGTATACAGGATTTCCGCATTCAGCAAACTCTACTACAAAACCGTTGTTGTACTCTTCATATCCATTCTCGCCTTTTACACAAGATCGACCCTCAGATGTGCTGGAAGGTCAGTAAGAGCATAGACAAGTACAGGAACTTTATGTTGGTGCACGTGACACACAACGCTACTTTATATGGTGCGATAACGTATGCTATTTATATTTGCTCAATGTATGTACTGTTGGACATTTTCAGACAACGATGACAATTGTAACATCTGATAATTCGACCATGTTTAATTTAACAGTGATTGGACATTCTTTTGTGCATTTAATGGTTATGTTTTACAATTGCTAAATACTTATCTCAATTCCGTGTAAAAACGAAGTCTATTGTGTCATAACCATGCTTAACCTGATTTGTTAAGAAGAAATTTAAACAAATCACTTAATATGTTTTAATTATTATTATACATGCAAACCTAATAAAATCATGAAACTTTATGTCTTTTTGTATTATTAATTTACTAAAAACAACTATTTCTTATCATAATTAATAAACGCGTTTGAACATTACAAATCAAAATGGGTATATAAGGGATACACGGCAATCTTGATTTTTTAAAAGTCACGGCCGCCCCGTAAGTTTTTCTACATAACTTGCATTTGTTCAGTCATTAATATTATTATAAGAATAGTAGGAAGGAAATTGGGGTTTCATATTACTAACTGTATTTAATACTGCACCAACAATGTATTGAACCCTACACTCAAGTGATATGAAAACGCAACACGGGAATTTCCGCTATATATTGTATGTACAATATGCTGCTTTTAATCGAATGGTACATGGCTACGTAAGACCTTTCCTTTTGGAAAAAATACTAAAACAACAAATAATACAGCAAATAGTATTCCTTCAATGTTTCATTATTCACAGCGTACGCGTTTGGCTCAACTTAGGGTGCAACATTTTGCAAACTATTTACGTTAAATACAGTACTGAACTAGCTCAATTTTTCAAAGAGCTACTTCAACATTTATGAAGTTCTTGTTAAAAAGTGTAGTGTGATTAAAACATCTACAACATCACAGTTGTGTCCTTTCTCTAGTTAACTGCAACTTTCTTTTTAAAAAACATCTTGGGATTTCTTTGGAATATTATGTGCAATTAAGTGTGCAGTATATACAATATATAGCGGAAATTCCCGTGTTGCGTTTTCATATCACTTGAGTGTACTACAGTGTGGTAAATTATCGAAGAAAAATGAAAACTCAAAATGTTATTTAATTATATGCAAGCAGGTTTACAGTCATATTGAAACTGGATTAATAACTGCGACGCTATTCTTAATGCTTGGCAAAACTGCAAGATTGCCGTGTGTCCCTTTAAAGACATATTTCGAACCTATTGTTTTTGGAGGGGAGAGAATTTCTATAGGTAACTGTAAATCACTGTTAGCCATACAATTTCATGAGCAAAGTGTGATATTCAATTTTTCTTCAGATTATGAGGCCCGCCCAATAAAGCATTTATAACCAGTACACATAATAACACATTACAGAAGGTTATATATGTATTGTGTTGTGCTCTGATTTTTGGTCTAAAAACAATTAAGAAATACCAGGTAAGTTTTGTATTCAAAAGCTAACTTATGAACCTACCGGTATATTTCTTCATTAAAGTAAATTACAAAGTGCTGTCAAGCTATTCTTACCCTCAATATAGCAATGCTATACAAATAAAAAAACTAAGAGCGGGCCTCAATTTATATACCTGAGTTGATCAGCCATGAAGCCTGCTGGCTGTAAATATTCAAGCTTCCCATGCTTTTTCAATGACCAAGTAGCTTTGGGAAATGTGTCTTTAAAGCAGGAACGATCATCATATATATACAACTTATCTTTACAGAAACAATAGTTTGTCAGGCAGAAAAACAAACGCACGTGAAACGCGTCTGTAGTAAAGTTAGACTAATCTGCGTATGGCAAACAATTCTAACTCTAGGCGTGTTTCACGTGTGTGTGTTTTTTGCAAAGTTTGCTGTTTATTCGCGAAGCACGTGTTCAAGAACATTGATATCAAACTCAGTGCATTTAAAAATTACTGCTCGTGTTATATCAGCTTTTTTCTCCATAATAAAATTCAATAATTAAGAAAACAAACTATTTAATGAAATAATAGATATTCGATTTGTTTTGTTGTTTTGATGCATTGTTTAATAATCGTTTAATAATCGTTAATAATCGTTGTCAATGTAGAAAGAGCTCGTTCTTGCTTTAGATGGTTTTAGAGATCATATCGAAATACAAGTCTGTGCTGTCAGCATTTCGAAACGGATTCTCTTCTCTTCGAATTATACACTGAAACGAACAAGAAACTCAACTCGGGAATTTCCGCTATATATTGTATATACTGCACACTTAATTCCACATAATATTCCAAAGAAATCCCTAGATGTTTTGTCAAAAAAAAAAAGAGTTACAGTTAGTTAGAGAAAGGTCACAACTGTGATGTTGTAGACGTTTTAATCACAGTATACTTTGTAATAAGAAAGTCATAAATGTTGAAGTTCCGCTTGGAAAAATTGGGTCATTTCAGTACTGTATTTAACGTAAAGAGTTTGCAAAATTTTGCATCCTAAGTTTGCTCACGTTCACATGCTTGAGCCAAACGCGTACTCTGTCAATAATGAAACTGTGAAGGAATACTATTTGTTGTGTTATGTGTTGTTTTAGACTTTTTTTTCCGAAAGGAAAGGTATTACGTAGCCATGTACCATTTGATTAACAGCAGCATATTGTACATACGATATATAGCGGAAATTCCTGAGTTGCGTTTCTTTTTCGTTTCAGTATATATTCTATAATCTAAATCAACAGGTTAAAAGAAAGGTTGTAAATATTATCAAAATATATTATCTAGAACATGCGATATGTAAGCTAAATGGAAACACGGAACCACTCCTCCTAAAGTTTAAGCTAAAATTTACCGCTGATATAATTCCTTATCATTTTCGTGTCAAATTCTGTGACTTTTTATTTAAGAAATAAAATATTTGCAGGGGGTTTATATCATTGTCCCAGATCAATACCTGGTGGCTGGAATAAAGATCATTGATACCAAGGGCCGTAAGCTAGCGATTTCGAAGTGTTTAAAGTCTTAAACACCGGTTTTTGATCTCGCACAATATAAACCCAATGGAAATATTTTATTTCTTATCTGATATGGATTTTTATGTATTTGGTACGCACATTTTCGAGAGATTGAACATAATACAAACACATTCTCACAACTTACATTGTATGTCCATCTCTCGACACCAAACGAAGAAAATATACAGCTTTATCCTGTTTTAACAATTTCAATTTGTTGTTTTGAATGTAACGTTTGCTTTAAAACGTAGTCGTTGTTTCGGATATTTTCGGACGTTTAAAATCATTTAAAATGACGTCGACACAGTTGAAAGACGTGACGTCAGAGGTTTTGATAGGAATTTTAAAACTACCCCAATAAGCATCAGCATTGAGTTATTTCAATGAACTATGTTAGATTTCAATTTTATGAGCAATCGCTTTGTGTACCTTTTATCGGCTCCCGACTTTGCTTTTTCATATGTAACAATGTATATGTGCAGTTATTAGTACGTCAATGAAACTTGGCCGAAACACGGACTCATTTTCGATTAGTTCTAAACTTAAGTCCTAAATTATCTAAAACAATGAAATGTAGGCTGCATAATCATGTAAGTGGTGGTCGATGTTCATGACGGAGGATGTTAAAGAGACAAATGGCCTAGATAATTAAAAAAAAGGCGGCGTATACACGGTTTACATATTTAAAAATCAAACATTATCATTTCTCAAATAGTTTAATACAAACAACATTGACATATTCCTTATTAAAATGCGAAATTAAGGTTATAACGTCTAAAGAAGATATCATATACATAGAGGATCTTACATTAGTACTCATTCATTAGAGAATTTATTAAACGAGTTGGCAAAATGATATAATGCGAGGCTCTTGCCGAGCATTATCTTGCCGTGCATTATCTTGCCGAGCATTATATCATTTTTGCTAACGAGTTTAATAAATTCAATCATGTCATGAGAACGAATGTTAGATTCTATTTATTACATAACTTATAACGTCACATTACGTCAGAAAACGTACATTAACGTGACGTCCATGACGTCAATAACGTTATGTTATACCACTAGTGGAATATCGAAAATATTGAATGCTGTTATTACACTCCCACACCACATATTATGTGATAAATGTAATTACCATTTTTATTTCCCCTAGATCATATATAAATTTACATTCAATAACGGCCGAGAATCCTAAAGTATGTATCACGCATTCATAATGAGTACTTTCATTTGGTTATATTATTTATTTATCCTTTGTTTCAAGTAAAAAGAAATAGTTTAAACAAATTAAGTTACTCATTATGAATTATTATATTGATATAATATATTATATTATATTATAAATAATTATTATAAATACTTTAAGATTGCCGTTTACTCGGGTCCGTATTCATAAAGCTTCTTAGCGATCTTTATCAATTTTTTTAAACATTCTTTTCTATCGTTTTCAGACATATTCTTTATATCTCTTA
>JAWPHD010006733.1:0-112500 GCA_037043455.1 Cyrtodaria siliqua | reverse complement strand
ATACATGATTAAGTAATTCACTAGCATTATTTCTGTCTTATTGACTTGTCTCAAACAGGTAAACACATGAAGCAATATAACTGTAGGATTCCTGACAGAATTGTTCATGGCACAGTTCATTGTCAAGTTCATTGGAGTACCGGCCGATGAGATATCTAAGGACGTCCTCACATTCACCATTCAATAGTTTATCAAACATGTGCTGTCCATATTTTAAATGGACATGTTCAAAGAAAATGTTCCGTGTCGACTGTGTCAGTGGGCATATTGTAGTTATATGTGAATAAAAGTCTGTATAAATACTTTCACAAAACTTGCAAACTCTTGATACAGTTGGCGAAATGTCAGTCCATATTTTGCTAACCACTCTTGAGTTTTTTAGGGATAAACCATTTGAGGCACACTTCCATAATATGGCTGGTTTTATAACTGTATGAACGGACATAAATCTATCAAATACGTTTTGGCATCTCATACGTTGTAGCCATTGGCTAGATTCATACTTATAAATATTCTTCTTGACGAGTTTTTTCCAAACAAGTTTGCTCGGAAATATACTTGATTCAATATAATTTACAATAAAATGTACCATATCATATTTTTTTAAAATTTTAAAAATATCAGGAATATAGCCTTTTTGTTTATTATCGGTTCTAACTATAAACATAGATAAGCGTGCATTAAAGACCTGCTTTGGAAGTAGATCATTCGGCATCGAACATAGTTTTTGTAGAAATCCTAACTTTCTTTTATCAACCTCTGCTTGTACTGGCAACCACCCGAGCATGCTTAGACACATATCCGTTCTAGTAAGTCTATCAAATCCCTGTATTACTTTAGCGCAAAAGCGGCAAAAAATCTCCATTTGCTCAATGTTCTGTTTGGATAAATTAAACCAAAGTTCCGACCCATACAATAGCGTTGGTATACAGATCTTATGTATAAGGGACGCTGATAAAATTGGATTAATGAGGTTTGTAGCGAGACCAAGAGGCATTAGAGAGAAGAACGCAGATTTTGCCTTCGTAATCGCAATTTTGATTTTTTCATTATGAGTAAAACTATCGACTAGTGTGATTCCTACATGTTTGACGCTTCTTACAATATTTACTTTGTCTTGACCTAGAAAAAAGTCAGGACATTTTTTTACTCTAGCTTTGTCACCAAAAATGATAATGTTGCTCTTTAAGGGGTTAATTATGTAGCGCCATCTAGTCGAATATCTATTTACTATATCTAACATATTCTGTAAGCTTTCTGGGGATGTACACGATAGAGTGAGGTCGTCAGCCAAAGTGCAGTTTCCTGCCTTTACATCTAATATGCATGTTCCGAGATTGCTACGTTCTAACTCGTTCAAGAGCCCATCAATGAACAGATTGTAAATTAGAGTAGAGATAGTCCCACCCTGCCGGACGCCCTGATTTTCTGCAAACCACTTTGATTGTACGCCATTAATGTATATACAACTTTGCATGCGTGTATGTGCGTTAGCTATAAGCCGCCAGGGTTTTCCCTGAATGCCTAACTCATGCAGTTTGTAGAATATACCGTTTATCCAGAGAGTGTCAAAAGCCTGTTTCGTGTCCAGGGTGCAGACAAAAACTTTACTGCCTAACTCAACATTATACAATATGGCTTCCTGTAAGTTAAATGATGCCGTTATGGACCCAAGGCATTTCTGATATGCATTTTGTTGTGAGTTTGGAAATTCAATACATTTTGCTTCTATCCTATTTAATAGTTTTGTATGCAGTATTTTTTCAAATAACTTGTATATGACTGGTAATAATGTGATGGGCCTATAATTGCTTGGGTCTGATCGGGATTTACCATTGTTTTTGAATATAGGAATTATTACGCCCCTTTTACAATTAGATGGTAATATTTCTTCCGTTATAATTTTATTAAATAACGTTGCAAGAACGACATATAACATCTTACCACCTAATTTTAAGTGTTCGTTATAAATATTGTCAAACGAAGCAGCTTTTTTGCTCTTTAGAGACCTGACTAACTTTTCTATATATTCGGCAGTTATGTCGGGATTAAATTTAGGCGTGTCATCGTAGGTGATGAATTTTAGAAATTTCCCAGTTTGAGAAAATCTATAACATATCCCTTCCTCTACTGTGCTATCTCGCCTAGTGTGCATGATAGTAGCCAAATGTTATGAACTAAATATAGACGTCATGATATAATTATTACGTCCCGAATTGACGTCATGATATTACTCCGCGCTGTCGCCAAAGGAGTGACAGAACAAGGAATACTTGTGTCAAAAGACGATTGGAAAGAAATTCATCACAGAATATATATTATATAGTTTAATTAACATTTTTTTCGTGATACGGAAAATAATTCACTCGTGAGAAATATTATTGCGATATAGAAACTCGTGCGAAAACGCACTCGTTACTATATCGCAAGAATCTTTCTCACTCGGGAATTATTTCCCGTATCACTTCAACAATGTTAATTAAACTCTATATCCTATATTTACAAAAGGAACGGGATATAAATTTAAAATCATTTTAGTATATTCACTTTTTAGTAATGGAAATATTTTCAAAGAGAGCTATGCGACTTAATATGTTGATTTAGTCACTGCAAATACAATGGTTTGAACAGATTGAAATATTGGGCATTTTTGTAAGGAAATGAGTTCCACACGTTAGAGCCTGAATAGACAAACGATTTTCTGAAAAACTCACTATTCGGTCTAGGGAAATAGAGCTGTAGATTTGAGGATGATAGTTCGCATATGTACATTTGAAGTTAGAGTAAATGTGTCTCCTACATTACGTGGTTCCGCCTTAATCCCATTAAGCGATGGTAAAGCTTATATTAGCAGGATTTTATAACGGATATTTCAAAAACAGGATATTTCGAAAAACATATTTTACTGAAAAATACGATAACCTGTTTAAAATTACATATTAAATGTTTTAATTTTTCAATATGCAAACTTTTTAAGCCGAAATTAAAGTTTTATTTCATACCCCAGCCAACCCCATTTTCACTTCTTGGAGAAGGGGTTGGATGGGGTATGAAAGTTAATACTCAGACCACGTAATGTAGAATAAGATAAGCAGGAGCTTGATCATTGAATGTTTTAAACATTAGCATTGACCTTTTGGAATCTAAATCTTTCGGGACACTTCAGGAAGGCAGATCTTTTGCGAATAACAGATATAACAATGCATTACATGTTTTAAAAACTTTATCTATTCCAAGACAGAGTGTTGTTAGTTGTAACTTTCTTCAAAACTACAATTAATGGTTTCATCTATGCATTGAACACAAGTAGCATTAACATAAATGCGATTAATTTTGTTCTTAGAAGAAACATTCATTAATTTTCTTTTTGCTGCATTGATGGACATGCGATTAATGTCAAATCAGTATACGGAGACGCATCAAATTACCTCAGTATCAGATGAAAACTTCAATTGTCGTGAGTGCTAGAGATTTCTTATAATCATTTTGATTTTGTTGTGAATAAATGTTCAGAAAATGTGTCCCTAAAATACACTTACAGATATAACGCTATACTATATTGTGGCTTTTAAGTTTAATACACTGGTAACCTTAACTAATTATTAACACATAAAATGACAAATTAGTGGCAGCTTTAATTAGTACTTTCACGAATGTAATTACCCTATAACTAGATGAAGTGTTTTATCCTTGCTTAGCATGGACCAATCATCTAACATCCCAGAGAGAGAGATAACATATTTACCCCGCTACTCGGTTTGTAACCTGATACCATTTCTAACAGTTTTGAGCTCGTTTCAATGTAAAGTGTCGCCAGGTTTCACTTTATCTCCACCCGATCTGCTCCCTGTACTACTGACTTGTCTCGACATAGCCATCTAACGGCGACGGAATTGACGAAGTTTTATTAATGTCAGCTAGGGTGTCACTTTCTTCGTTAGTATTTTGTAACGAATCATCACAACATAAGCGTATCTGATCGTAAATGTAGCAATTTGTTGTAACACGAATATCGTGACAAGTTTTTCACGAATCCTGACAAACGTTGCACCTATCTGACTCTATGAAGTAGGATAGCGAACAATCCGAGTGATCATTCGTTCTGTTTATATGTTTGCATTCAAGGGTGGAATAGTATTCGTACGATTTAATTAAGTTACTCTTTGAAATCATCAAACGATGAATTTCGTTGGACATTAAAAAATTTTCATCAATACATACTTATAAGGGAGATAATTTGGAAGCAAAAGCAAAAGTATATAAAGGGAGATAATTTGGAAGCAAAAGCAAAAGTATATAAACATCGAACAGGAAAAGTAGCATTCAAGGACGACAGTCACCCATAAACACACAGAGAAACAAAGAACAACTTTAAAGATGAATAAAGGAGCGTCCAGAAGTTAGCATGATATTCGATATTCGACATTCGATATTCAAATTGAATATCGAAAAACTAAACAAATCGAGATTCGTTATTCATCACATAGGTTTTGAATATCGGAAACCAAAAAAACTCGAGATTCGTTATTCAACACATAAGTTTTGAATATTCAGCAAATACGTTTTGAATATCGAAAAACAAAAACTCGAATCGTTATTCAACAAATAAATTTTGAATATCGAAAAACAAAAGTAATTGTGATCCGTTATTCAACAAATATGCTTTGAATAATTTCAGAAACTGCTTCTTCTTTTTCTGCTTATTTTTCTTCTTCAATTAACAAAATTGCTAATGCATAAATCTCTAATGTTTGTTGAATAACGAATATCGAGTTTTTTGTTTTTCGATATTCCATTTTTTTTGTTGAAGAACGAATCTCGAGTTTTTTGTTTTTCGATATTTAAATTGTTTTTGTTGAATAACAAATCTCGACTTTTTGTTTTTCGATATTCAACACTTATTTGTTGAATAACGAATCTCGAGTTTTTTGTTTTTGGATATTCAAATCTTATTTATATTTCATTTTTTTTGTTGAATAACGAATCTCGAGTTTTTTGTTTTTCGATATTCAAATTGTTTTTGTTGAATAACGAATCTCGAGTTCTTTGTTTTTCAATATTCAAAACCAATTTGTTCAGTAACTAATCTCGATTTTTTTGTTTTTTATTCAAAACTTTATTTGATGAATAACGAATCTCGAGTTATTTTTCCTTCGATATGCAAAACGTTTTTGTTGAATGATAACGAATCTCGAGTTTTTTTATTTTTCGATATTCAAAACTTATTTGTTGAATAACGAATCTCGAGTTCTTTGTTTTTCAATATTCAAAACCAATTTGTTCAGTAACTAATCTCGATTTTTTTGTTTTTTATTCAAAACTTTATTTGATGAATAACGAATCTCGAGTTTTTTGCTTTTCGATATTCAAGATGTATTTGTTGAATATCGAAACTCGAGGTTTTGTAATTTCGATATTCAAAACTTATTTGTTGAATAAAGAATCTCGATTTTTTTTTGTTTTACAAAACTTATTTGTTGAATAATGAATCTCGAGTTTTTTGTTTTTCGAAATTCAATTTTTTTTGTTGAATAACGAATCTTGAGTTTTTTTGTTTTTCGATAGTTATAGGTTGAATAGCGAATCTCGAGTTTTTTTGTTTTTCGATATTCAAAACTTATTTGTTGAGAATAACGAATCTCGAGTTTTTTGTTTTTCTATATTCAATTTTTTTTGTTGAATAACAATCTCGATTTGTTTTTGTTTTTCGTATAAAATTTTCGATATTCAATTTGAATATCGAATATCGAATATCGAATATCATGCTAAATTCAGCCCGCCAAAATAAGACATCATCAACACAAAAATGTTGACAAAAGGGCTACCGCATTGGACCTGTCAGTGGCCAAAATAGGGGCCGATGGGTATTTAAGCCAAACCTCACTCTTACCCTATTTTCATTCCAATAAACGGGACAGTGTAAATAAAGATATCCCCGCCAGGTTAACACACACAACCAAGAGAAATAAAGCAACACACTCGGTTTTATAGAGACTGTTCATGAGAGGTAATGTCAGAAGCAACCACTTCTCACGCTCCCTAGCACCGGCTTAAGAGTTATGCTACTTCAAAGCCACCTATATTGGGCTCGTTGACCCCAAATGACCAGTAAAAATAACACTACTGATTCGTATCAAACCGCGAAAGTTGTTGGTTCTGAAATTTGAAAATACATTGTATATTAATTATAACTGACATTTTGCTTATATTGTTTTCGGTTTGTTTCCCTAATTGTATTCGTTATCGATGAGCATTCTTTTTTGTCTCGGTGCAAACACATTGTATGAACTAAGCTGCTGTTCGCCTGTTAGACGCCATTTATTTAAATATTATTTCAATAATGAATAAATAGGCGAAAGCGCCCTAGCCTATTCGGAAGTTCTTGCTGTTTCTGCCAAAAGAAAGGCGCAGCAAAAACAAAACAAAACAAAAAAAGGCTGCTGTTTTAGATGCAAAAGTCGAAAAAAAGGCTGCTGTTTTAGATGCAAAAGTCGAAAAGGTCGGTGATCTTTCTCTCCAATCTCCAATTTCCTTTCAAATTCGAACATATAAACTTGAACCGGGCATCTTGTTAAATATCAAACCAAAAATAATTTTGGCTCCAAGGAGTATATTTACAATGGCGACTTTGTTAAGCGATGAAATGGTCAAAACTTTACGTTTAACCCAAATTGTTTTTGTTTTTTAATTTTACCAATTAAAATTTTGCTACAAAACCTCTTAAATTCTGTTGTTAAATCGTACGTATAAGCGTTTATTGATCCTCGCTGTATTGCACTAAGCATTTTAGCGAGCAGACCTCGGTTTTAAAGTCTCATCCGAAGGACTGGTAAGGTAGGAAATACTTTTTGAAATATTTTGATAATTAATCCAAATTCGGTCCTGGCGATCCCTGGATTACTAAGCCGCAATGCTAACCATTACACCACGGCGCTACCTGGTGTTGTTAAATCTATTATAATTGTTCCATATATTTCTGTTCCTATCACATTTTTCTAGAAAACGGATAATTTAAACAGTATAGTATGCCTGTAATAACGCCTGCAGCAGCTACTTTTTTGTAAATGCAGTTAACATCTCATTTACAGACAGCAAATGATGTTCAAGAAAGCTAAGTGTCCGTCGGTCTGTCTCAGATGCCCTTGCGTTTCAAATTCATTATGTAGTCCGAGAATTACCTTTCATACCCCATCCAACCCCTTCTCCAAGAAGCGAAAATGGGGTTGGCTGGGGTATGAAATAAAGCCTTAATTTCCGCTTAAAATATTTGCACAATATAAAATTATCCATTTAATAGGTAGTTTTAAACAGGTTATCGCAATTTCTTTCAGTAAAATATGTTTTAAACGTGTTTTATTGTCGAAATATCCATTATAAATCCTGCTAATATAAGCTTCCCCCACCGCTTAATGGAATTAAGGCGGGACCACGTAGTGTGTCAGTGTTCTTTTGGGGCTTTTCGGTGTAATTCTACATTATCTGTTAATTGTGATTATTTATTGCATGCCATTCCCACAATTTTAAATGTGTTCATCTTCACTGACCAGTGACGTAGCGCTGCATACTCCCGTACGACCGTGACAAAAATAAATTTGGAAAATTATGTGTTTTTTATTTTTTAATTTAATGTCATTTCTTATTCTTTTGAGGGTATTCTGTTTCCAGTACACTGGTGTTTCACGATTTTACTTAAGATATGCGATCCCCTTTTTTTTTCTTTTAACCTAGCCAGTCAAGAACGCTGTAAATCACTATATGTTCAAGCTTTCAAAATCTTTCCCCATGGAGCAACTTGGAAATGGACCAAGCTCCGTCCCTGCTGACACTATGATTGCCAAAAACCCATGTTCTGTTTCTCTTAGCATAGCGATGGCTGAACGGGAAATGCTGTATCTTCTTCTTTGTTTATAATAGTTAAAAATAATTTCTCGTTCACCCATCGAACGGCAAATTTATTTTCAATTATAACCATTACTTCTTCTAGTTAATTCAAAGTAGTGCATTCATAACTCCATAGACATGCGTATTCATGGCACGTGCCATGAATTAGTTTACAATTGTTACAGTTGTAATACATTTGTACCCACACTTAACATAAGCCGTTGTCGTGGTAAAAATTAGTTTAACATTATTCATTACTAAACTATTTTATTTATTTGCTATTCAGTTCATGTCGCCACCATGTATTCATTTTTATTTGCTACCCCTCTTCATGTCGCGACATGTACAAACAGAAGCGATAGAGGCAATCATCGATGCACTGAGACACGTTCCAGATGTGCCGGATAACGCGTTCTAATTGTCCAAGTCACTTATATCGTCTACGCTCGCCATTGATAGTTTACACGGTCTCCTGAGATGTCTTATTCTAATAAAAGAAATACATTTTCAAAACTTGCAACAGTTTTGTTTCATTATGACTAAGACATTAAGCTCGTGTCAGAGAGCATATCCCGTAACACCGCCATTGTTTTTACTGATGGTATTTACTAAAATCTTAATAAAAGGTTAAACGATGTTTTGTTTGACTATATCGATAATCATATAGCCATTTTATTGAAGAAAACGATAACACATAACTGGAAGAAATAGATGAAACACTAATTTTCGGTCTGTACTGGTTAAACTTTATGTTAACGCAGATAAGATAAACACAATCTAGACAGACTGTACACTTTAGGAAGTCGAAATATTTATTTATCTTTCCAATTGAAAGTATTTCGTCACATCTTTTTAAAAGGTTAATAAATGGAGAGTTTTGATATCAATAACATCCAAGAAAAACGAATAAAGAAACATTTACAGTAAGGTTCGAAATCAATTGTCAAAGACTGTAGATATAAAATTACTGTTATGTACGCTTTTGCTAAAGTGTAAACTCCACTTACACAAACCGAAACAGAATGATCATAATTTAAAAATACTTATAGTGCAATAAAGTGGAGAATGACATAAAAGCAGACCTAGTTGCACGTAACGTTTTGTTTGTGTCTGTGTAAGTTAATCCAGCAAACATTTTGTGGTTAATTTAATACCCTTTTTCGTTTTAAAGTTGCTCCTCCAAGATTAAATAAAAACCTCTTAATAAAAGTCTCCGTGGCCGAATGGTTAACGACGTTGCGTTGTAAACTTTCGCCTCTCACCGCTGCGGGTTCGAATCCTACTAGGAGCTCGACTTATAAGTGAGGAATCGTCGATTCTTACGGATGGCGGGAGTTGTACAGTACTGGTTCTACCCAGGAAAAGTGAGTGGTCTGCCTCCACTACAAGAAATCGACCGTCATATATAACCTTGCAGGTGTTAAAAATGGTAAAACACCATACGAACAAGCACATAATATTAAGTACAAAAAAATTAAAGGAGAATAATTTTCAAAAATGAATTAACTTTTTTTTATTATCCACATCAATAGGTCTAGGGCGGCCGAGGAAATCCAGCCGCAGACCTCACTATTTTCCTTTTGTTCTAATCAGACGTATGATAGTTCAGTTAATACTAGTAAGTGTCATAAAGTAATTCATGTAATACATATATAAACATACAATACAATGACGAGCATACACTATTCAATTGTAATGTTCATTACTATTTCATTTCATTGTTTATTGCAAATTGTAACATCAATATGATATATTAAATATATATTGTAACAATTTTACAAACATTTTAAAATCCTAATGATGTTTAAAAATGTGCGACTATTAAATAATGCATAACCCGTCGCAAATCAAACCATGTAACGTAAAACAGTCCAAATAAATGACGTCATTTGGGTTTATTTCAATGGGTTTATCAGTAAAACTGTCAGAAACAATTAAACATGCGTTAGAAACAAGTTAACCAGTATTGAAATGTTGACTTTTGCGACAGTGTATCAGTCGTTTAACGGCCGAAAATCGTGTTTAACGGCTCCGTTAACGCGTCGCCATTAAACAAAATTCACTGCAACTAAACAACTAATATATCGTCATAAGATTCAAATTTTCAATACGGTTAACCCCATATGATAAGAGAGTATGATAGTGGACCTTTGGAAACGGCCGAACACGATAAACAAGAAATATTGCAGTCTCGGTTTGATTGAAACTGTTCATGAACGGTAGTGCAAATATGCTGGCTACCGTTCACGCCAACTAACCCCGGGTGGAGCAGAACTCAATATTCATAAAATCAATAGTACAGAAATATAACCATCCCGAAGGTGGCATGCATGTGGCGGTGGACATGCCATATTTACTGCCATTATTCCATGTCCAGCGGCGTATAGTCACAGTTTTGACATATTGAAACATAAAGCAGAATGGACTATTAACTCTTTTTCTCTTTCTTTGTTTCACCAAGGTTTACATATTAAGCAATTCAATGTAAATAGTAGCAAGGTAAGGAAAAAAAGAGTCTCTAAGCAGACTTTGCACAAACTCTAGACAGTCAACATAATATATTGTCTATATCTAATACGTGATTAGGTGGGAGGGAGATATTGTGTTTATTTATACATATCAATGTATTCTATAAAAACAAAACAAAAACAAAAAAACACCAAAAAACAACAACATACGTTTTGATGTTCTTTTCTCCGTCATTTCAATACCATACACATTTATACAATTTAATGCAGATTTAATTGCGTACACTATTGGTGGATACTATAATTATGGGTACTATATTAAGTTTTGTGTTTTGTAATTTTTTCTTAATTTTTTTTCTTAAACTAAAAAGAAATGTTTTATATGTTCATCTTCAAGATTCAATCTTGACTCGAAAGTATGGACAAAGAAAGATAATAATTCACAGACGATCTTATATCTTAGTATCTTTACATGCAACACTGGAATGATTGAGATAATGATACCTTACCGTAGGTAAATAAATAACACTCGATCGTTAACGATACATTCTTCACAGGCAATGATCTATGGTGTACACCCCCTAAAGATTTTGACCTTTCAAATGTTCATTGGACAGAAAACACTTGACACCCGCTGTGGGTCTATATAACTGGATATAAACTTTCAGATTTGTCAAAAGCAGTACGATAACTGATACGAATAATATTGTTACAATACTTAGTCAATGAAGATAAGTAAAATATTTAAAACAAAACGTTATTTACAGTATTGTATTACAACTGTCTCTTTGTTTCAAATTTCACTACGAATTTATTGTTGTACGTTAAATATTTTGTGTGATAAAATTATGAATATAAAGGATCCCCTTGAAGTAACAATCACAAACGAGAATGAATGAATAAATGAATTGTGTTTTACGGCACGTCGACACATAAATAAGTCATATTGTGCGCAAAGAATGACGAAAGATGAAGAAATGAAGTAGTAATTAAAATTAATGTAAATCTATAGATAAATCTATTTACAAATAATGGATAATATGGTAGTAATATAAACTATATATGTAAATCAACAAATGCCCGTCAACGGATATATAAATAAGCAAATATATATAAGAACATATTACAATGATTTATATAGTCGGATTTCTTTCAGGAAATCTAAAATAAGACTAAAATCTACAGTATCAAATAACTCTTTCATAGTATTAACTGTGTAGTACCTTTGTCGCATAGGATCAAAGTCTACACATTCCAACAATATGTGTTTGACCGTTAACGGTGCAAAGCAGGGTATACACTCTGGTAATTGCTTGCCTTGTAATAAATATGAATGAGTATAATGTATGCCCTATCCTGCATCTTCCCGACGAATGGGTCAACTTACAAACTATAGAAAAGTAGCAGACTCGGTTTCGTTGAGTCCGTAATATTATGATTTTTCAAAAAACGTTATGGCCTTGAGTCGTTCGCCATCATGTCAGTAAGTTATGATGTTATGCATGTCAAAAGTTTTTGATTTTTGTTTAGAAAAGATCATCCATTTGATATATTTTACTATGTTATAATTTAATGAAATCTTGAAAAAAAAAAAAGGAAAAAAAGGTATAATTGTATTCTATACAAAACTATATTTGGGAAAACCATATCAGACACATTTCTTTTTTAATAATTAGGTAATTAGGTTTCAAAACTACACATTTGAATAATATCAATTATACCACATTAATTTGCGATTATCAAAAAGCAGCGATGGAAAGTGAAACTTTTGACAGTTTTATTCATTTCATTAAACAATCATTTTGCTACAACAATTTACCATAATAGCTTATTTCTCTCAATGAAATAATGACCGTAATTTTAATTTTATCTAATCTTGAATTATTACTAAACAATTTCTGCCATTTTGCCAAAACGAACCATTTAATGGAAATTGTAATGTATGCATCGTGGCTATAATGTTGTCTAATAAATCTGAATTATCTACAATCTAATAAACCTTATACCTCTGTCGTTAGTTTAAAATTGGTCATGATTTATATTTTTACTTTGACATAACTCTAAAGATAAAATCGCATATTAAAAGGCAATATCTAATAAAAAAAAAGTATGAAAAGAGAAATTGGTATGACATTAACGAAATAAAAGTTTGAACACTTTCAAGTTTAACAATTGTATTTTTAGATCCATACATTTAAAATAGTAATTATATTTAAACGATATTGTTTCGTTTTCTCTAGGTAGGTCTATTGAGACCCCCAGTGGTAATGATCGTTCTGGAGATAGTAAACTCGATATATACCTATCGTTTAAAACAAAAACGGGCTGGGTTTAAATCCGATATCTGATTGAATACCCCAACCACATTTAGTCCAGCTAATTTGTGAGGCTCTGGCAACGTTCTATAGAAAGCTCACTTACCATTATCAACGATTATTAGACTGTTGTGATGTAAATTATTTTCAAACTTTTAGACATTTCGGAAATAGTTTTTTAATTAACATTTTGTCCTTTAACATGTACATTCGCTACAGATAATCTGTTGCTGCCTTCATAATTTTCATTTAATTTACCCATATTTGTTCTTGTTTTGGGCTTTGCGATTAAATGCATATTGAATATGTCGTGGAATGGTAATTATATTATATCGCCCTTACTCATCCTGACACGTACACTATCTTCGTTCTGGCATCATATTAAACGCGTTTCATCATCGACATATAAAAACGCGTTTCATCATCTTCATATTAAACGCATTTCTGTATCGTCCAATTAAACATATACTCGGTTGCAAAAGAAAGTGTGCACTTTTAAAATTCAAATATACTGAAAGGAAAAAGAAACGCAGGGTGCGTATTTATATATTGCATATACTGCACACTTAATTCCATATATATTCCAAGGAAATCCCAAGATGTTTTGTAAAAAAAAAAAAGTGCAGTTAGTTAGAGAAAGGACACACCTGTGATGTTGTAGACGTTTTAATCACAGTACACGTTGTAACAAGAAATTCATAAATGTTGAAGTTCCTCTTTGAAAAATTGAGCCAGTTCAGTACTGTATTTAATGTTAAGTGATTGCAACATTTAAAGCCTAAGTTTGCTCACCTGCTGGAGCCAAATGCGCATTCTGACGATAATGAAACTTTAAAGGGGTAACCATTGGTGTGTTCAGTGCTGTTTAAACCTTCTTTCTAAAAGGACAGGCCTAATGTTGCCCTGTACCATTCGATTAGCAGTAGCATATTAAACATACAATATATAGCGGAAATACGCACCCTGCGTTTCTTTTTCCTTTCAGTATATTTTCTTTCATATTTATAGTACAGTGTTCAAACTTTTACCTATACATATACAAATGTATTTTTGTATCTGCCAATGGCAATAGATCGGTCAATACACAGTTGTTTTGCCCGGGAAAATCGTTTGTGTTGTTTTCAATGATTTGAACGTGAAACTCGTGGAAATGGTCCGTGTAGATAAAAACCGGTTTGGTTGAATTCTCTTACGTTTGGATAAACGAAAAAATACAACGCATTTTATTTCCTTCTGTATTTTCAATATGCCACGGCTTACCGAAAACCAGAGAGTTCAAGATTTATTCATGTTTACGAGAGGCGACAGCTGCTGTCGCTAGGGCATTTAATTGCCATAGAAACACTATCACTAAGCTGCATGATAGGTTCCAATCTGACAAAAATGCGCTTTCAATCACAATTAAATTTGGAAAAAAACGAAGCAACATATTCTTTTGGACTGTTTTGCGATTTATGATTTTGACCCCTACCCTCTTCACCTGTTGACCACGCTTCATTGAATTAAGCTATCGAAAACAAATTCCATCTTGACATTGGCAATAGAATGGCAATAAAATGGTACCCTATATGCCATATTTCGAACATATTTTGTACAATAAATTTAACACAAGAGGTCAATGACCTTGAAGCTCTACTGATTGATTTTGATTTCAGGAAGTAGTCGCTACAGACTTGTTTTTTGAAAATCTATTTTTAACCGTGGCGGCCATCTTGAATTTCCGGCCGACCTGAAATTTTGCTAGGATCAATTAGACATTAAGAGCAACATTCCTGTGAAGTTTCATGAAAATCCGTCAAGTAGATTTATAGGAGTAGTCGCTACAAGTTTTCATTATATAACTCTATGTAAACAAAGATGGCCACTTGGCAGCCATGTTTAAGTCGAATCAAAATAATTTTCGGCAAGGACCAACATCATGTCATACTGATCATTTTAGAAAAAGTCCCATATCAATATCACTTATACTTTTCAAGAAGTAGTCGCTACAAACTTATTTTTTAAAAATCTATTTTTAGCTGTGACGGCCATCTTGAATTTTTGGCAGATCTGAAATTTTGCTAGGATCAATTAGACATCAAGAGCAACATTCCTGTAAATTTCCTGACAATCCGCCAAGTAGTTTCAGAGGAATAGTCGCTACAAGTTTTTACTATATAACTCTATGTAAACAAAGATGGCCACTGGCAGCCATGTTTAACGTTGAAACAAAACGATTAACATCATGTCATGCTGATCATTTTAGAAAATGTCCCATATCAATATCACTTATAGTTTTCAAGAAGTAGTCGCTACAAACTTGTATTTTAAAACTCTATTTTTAGCTTTGGCGGCCATCTTGGATTTCACATCAACGTGAATTTTTGCTAGGATCAACTAGACTTTATGGGCAACATTTCTGTAAAGTTTCATGATATCCATCCAGTAGTTTCAGAGGAATTGTCGCTACAAATAAAATTTACGGACAGACGGACAGACGGACGACGGACGCCGCACCACGGCATAAGCTCTGCTGATCTCTGATCAGTCGAGCTAAAAAACCTGAGTGCACACTTTCTTTTGCAACCGAGTATATTTCATCATCGTCATATATAGCGCATTTTGTTATGGTTGTTTTAGACAAGTTTTATCATCTCACAGTAAACAAACTCAAGAAATTTGAGTCTGCTACTTTTATCACTTGTTTGTGTTTGTGGATTCCAAGGGATCCCTTTTCAGCATTTATTGTTAATTAAACGCGTTTCACCATCGTTATATTAATTATGGATATAAAAATCGAACAGGAAAAGTAGCATTCAAGGACGGCAGTCAACCACAAATACACACAGAAACAAAGAACAAGAGGCTTATCATGTGTGGAGTGGTTTTTGATGAACGATATTTTGTTTGGTATGTTGTAGTTCTTTTTTTATTTTTTTTATTTTATTTTCGATTACTATTGTTAAAACATTATTTCTTTGCTTTGTTTAACTAGATATTGATATAACCATTTTGTTGAACTCTGCCTATTTGGAAAGGACTGTAACTGATGTTGTGATAACTCGTGGTCCAATCCATTTGTAAATGTTATTTATTATTATAAATTGTATATCACATGTATTTATGTAAATAACATCAAGCAATAAAATATTATTAAATTAAAATTAACAACTTTAAATATGAACAAAATGCCAAATTAGACATCACAAACACAAAAGGGTTGAAAATAGGGCTACCGCCTTTAAACGGTCAGTGACAACAAAAGACCGCTGGGGGTTTAAACCAGGTTCTAGGGTGTACCAAACCTCACACTTACCCTACTGTCATCCCAATAAAACGGGACAGTGTACATAAATAAATCCCCGCTATGAACTACTTCTCTAACCAACAAGGCAGCATTAATAGGCAATATAAGTAAAACACAAAGATGCTCGTGGATATACAAATACAAAAAAAAACAATAGCCTAGAAAGCCATAAAGATGGTACTCAATGACTTGGCAGAAGTCAGAGCAACAAGATAACACACCATTGAGGGCACGACAATACAGTATTGTAGACAAACATCAAACGTCACCGTCTTTTGGGCTGTAGGTAGGCGTCGTCATAGGGACCACAGCCTGTCCGGTCATCGCACAATTAAAGAGGAAAGCATAGTGGCGAACTGTAAATGGGTAAACCACCAAGCATGCAGTGCGTTGCAAAATGATAGGATCATAACTTCTTTTGGTAAACCGTTTAACAAGTTTAACTCATTTCATCATCGTCATAAGCTCACCATCGTCGAAAAAACACTACATGGAACACGTTGGTATCATACGTACACCATATTCGGGTGACACCATATTGCATACGTATCTTGAAAAGCATTTCCTCATCGCCATGCGCACACCAACACTATGCGGAATACTGGTCATCAACGACATACATACGTACACCATCTTGGGATTTACACCATACTAAACGTGTTTCAGCATCGACATACATACGTACACCACCTTGGGAATTACACCATACTAAACGTGTTTCAGCATCGACATACATACGTACACCACCTTGGGAATTACACCATACTAAACGTGTTTCAGTATCGACATACATACGTACACCAACTTGGGAATTACACCACACTAAACGTGTTTCAGCTTCGACATACATACGTACACCACCTTGGGATTTACACCATACTAAACGTGTTTCATCATCGACATACATACGTACACCACCTTGGGATTTACACCATACTAAACGTGTTTCAGCATCGACATACATACGTACACAACATTGGGATTGACACCATACTAAAGGTGTTTCAGCATCGACATAAATACGTACACCACCTTGGGGATGACACCACACTAAACGTGTTTCAGCATCGACATACATACGTACACCACCTTGGGATTTACACCATACTAAACGTACACCACCTTGGGATTTACACCACACTTAACGTGTTTCAGCATCGACATACATACGTACACCATATTGGGATTTACACCATACTAAACGTGTTTCATCAACGACATACATACGTACACCAACTTGGGGATGACACCACACTAAACGTGTTTCAGCATCGACATACATACGTACACCACCTTGGGATTTACACCATACTTAACGTGTTTCATCATCGACATACATACGTACACCACCTTGGGATTTACACCATACTAAACGTGTTTCAGCATCGACATACATACGTACACAACATTGGGATTTACACCATACTAAAGGTGTTTCAGCATCGACATACATACGTACACCACCTTGGGGATGACACCACACTAAACGTGTTTCAGCATCGACATACATACGTACACCACCTTGGGATTTACACCATACTAAACGTACACCACCTTGGGATTTACACCACACTTAACGTGTTTCAGCATCGACATACATACGTACACCACCTTGGGATTTACACCACACTAAACGTGTTTCAGCATCGACATACATACGTACACCACCTCGGGATTTACACCACACTTAACGTGTTTCAGCATCGACATACAACCGTACACCATATTGGGATTTACACCACACTAAACGTGTTTCAGCACCGACATACATACGTACACCATCTTGGGATGACACCACACTAAACGTGTTTCAGCATCGACATACATATGTACCCCACCTTGGGATTTACACCATACTAAACGTGTTTCAGCATCGACATACATACGTACACCACAGTGGGATTTACACCATACTAAACGTGTTTCAGCATCGACATACATACGTACACCACATTGGGATTTACACCATACTAAACGTGTTTCAGCATCGACATACATACGTACACCACCTTGGGATTTACACCATACTAAACGTGTTTCATCATCGACATACATACGTACACCACATTGGGGATGACACCACACTAAACGTGTTTCAGCATCGACATACATACGTACACCACCTTGGGATTTACACCATACTAAACGTACACCACCTTGGGATTTACACCACACTTAACGTGTTTCAGCATCGACATACATACGTACACCATATTGGGATTTACACCACACTAAACGTGTTTCAGCACCGACATACATACGTACACAACATTGGGATTTACACCATACTAAACGTACACCACCTTGGGATTTACACCACACTTAACGTGTTTCAGCATCGACATACATACGTACACCACCTTGGGATTTACACCATACTAAACGTACACCACCTTGGGATTTACACCACACTTAACGTGTTTCATCATCGACATACATACGTACACCATCTTGGGATTTACACCATACTGAACGTGTTTCATCATCGACATACATACGTACACCATCTTGGGATTTACACCATACTAAACGTGTTTCAGCATCGACATACATACGTACACCATCTTGGGATTTACACCATACTGAACGTGTTTCATCATCGACATACATACGTACACCATCTTGGGATTTACACCATACTAAACGTGTTTCAGCATCGACATACATACGTACACCATCTTGGGATTTACACCATACTGAACGTGTTTCAGCTTCGACATACATACGTACACAAACTTGGGATTTACACCATACTAAACGTGTTTCAGCTTCGACATACATACGTACACCACCTTGGGATTTACACTATACTAAGCGTGTTTCATCATCGACATACATAAGTACACCACCTTCGGGATGACACCACACTAAACGTGTTTCAGCATCGACATACATACGTACACCACCTTCGGGATGACACCACACTAAACGTGTTTCAGCATCGACATACATACGTACACCACCTTCGGGATGACACCACACTAAACGTGTTTCAGCATCGACATACATACGTACACCACCTTCGGGATGACACCACACTAAACGTGTTTCAGCATCGACATACATACGTACACCACCTTCGGGATGACACCACACTAAACGTGTTTCAGCATCGACATACATACATACACCACATTGGGATTTACACCATACTCAATGCGTTTCAGCATCGACATACATACGTACACCACCTTGAGAATTACACCATACTAAACGTGTTTCAGCATAGACATACATACGTACACAATCTTGGATTTACACCATACTAAACGTGTTACAGCATCGACATACATACGTACATAACCTTGTGATTTACACCATACTAAACGTGTTTCAGCATCGACATACATACGTACACCAACTTGGGATTTACACCATACTGAATTTGTTTCAGCATCGACATACATACGTACACCATTTTGGGATTTACACCATACTAAACGTGTTTCAGCATCGACATACATACGTACACCACCTTGTGATTTACACCATACTAAACGTGTTTCAGCATCGACATACATACGTACACCACCGTGGGATTTACACCATACTAAATGTGTTACAGCATCGACATACATACGTACACCATTTTGGGATTTGCACCATACTAAACGTGTTTCAGCATCGACATACATACGTACATCACTTTGGGATTTACACCACACTAAACGTGTTTCAGCAGCTTCGACATACATACGTATACCATCTTGGGATTTACACCACTCTAAACGTGTTTCAGCTTCGACATACATACGTATACCACCTTGGGATTTACACCACACTTAACGTGTTTAAGCTTCGACATACATACGTACACCACCTTGGGATTTACAAAACACTTAACGTGTTTAAGCTTCGACATATATACATACGTACACCACTTTGGATTTCCACCATACTAAACGTGTTTCAGCATCGACAAACATACGTATTTCAACATCGACATAAATACTTACATCAACTTCGCAATGACACCACACTAAACCTGTTTCAGCATCGACATATATACGTACATCATCTTCGGGATGACACCATACTAAACGTGTTTCAGCATCGACATATATACGTACATCATCTTCGGGATGACACTACACTAAACGTGTTTCAGCTTCGACATACATACGTAAAACATCGTGGGATTTACACCATACTAAACGTGTTTCAGCTTCGACATACATACGTACACCACCTTCGGGATGACACTACACTAAACGTGTTTCAATATCGACATACATACGTACACCAACTTCGGGAGTTACACCACACTAAACGTGTTTCAGTATCGACGTCATCCTCTGGATGGTACGAGTAGTTAATAACGATTTTACATAATTATTTGTAAACGTTTTAGAGTAAAAGTCGCTTTAATAGTCTCCGTTTAATAAATTGTTCTGTCTTTTGAAAACTATACATTCAACAAGAGATCTAAGAAGTGCTTAGAGCTCTTATTCAACTATACTTATATATATATAATATCCTTATATGCAACCAAGACATATAGTCGTCTACTTCTCTTAATACTAAGTTAATGCACTTAAAATGTACTAAAGATAAACCAGTGACTTAAGAATTTCTCTGGATACACTAATAAAGATAAAGCGCGCTTAGTATTGGCCTATTTGTCCCCAAAATAGCCAGTCCAAGCATTGTATTATTCCGATAACGACGATATAGTGCAGCCTAAGCGAACCTCAAAATGGAAACAAACTACAAGTGTAAGTAAAGGTCATTAAGGTGAGGCACTTGTTAGTAAGTAACACTTCTTACTGGTTCACTGTCATAGGACACCCGCAAACAATCATGCCGATGTAAACAGATAGCTCGAAAACATTATTCATGACAGAAGCGAAGAAGAAATATTCAATTTGACTCGGCAGGAGGTTATTTTAACTGTTTCAATTTTAACCGTGTGGGGTGTTTTCATTTGGGCGAAAGTTTGTAACGTTTTGAAAGACAATTGATAGGTTAATTATCTTGTGTCTCATCTAACCACCGTGTCATAATGTCGCTCATTAAGAGGTGTTTACCACACGGTCTTAACTAATGATTTAAATACCAAACTTTCCGTAATTGTTATAAATATATTCTAAATTGTGTTTCGTTTAAAAGAATTCTGGTGTTGCACTTCAAAGTTTACTAAATATATACCAAAAAAGCGTATTAGTATTAGCATTATTATTTTGGTTTTGTTATATATTTAAAGGCGCAACTTTCCCTACCCTGGTAGGGAGAGAACCCTGGTTGGGTAAGATTTGAGGCATTACCTCCAGCTGCCTATAAGCACATACGCAACTGCGTAGGAACATTTTAGGGGGAAAATGCATTTTTAAACAATTTTAATGATTTTTTAGTATTGCGATCATCCACAGCGTATGAAAAACTGGTCTAGCTACGCACCTGACCTTCATGAACATACTCAATAGCACCGAGTCTGCTACTTTTATCTCTTTTTTGTGTTTGTTGCTTCCAATGGTTCAGTATTTTCCAATTTTCAGTATTTATTATCAATTACACCAGCTATACATAACACTAAATGGCGTTAAAATGGCGTCTTCTGTAAACACTACCACATGTATTTGTGTACACTTCTCAGTTCATGACCCCACAGGCTCCTCCCCTATATTTGGAAATTTTAGTTAGTTGGATTTAAAAAATAATTGAAACTAGGAATAAGACTTTTATACAGCTTTTTTTTTTACCAATACAATTGTTCAATATCAGTTTACTATGCCATTTATTTTTATGAGGTGGAATTCTCAATATATTGAAAAAAGACTCCCTGATTTAACCCTGTATGAATTTATATAAAAACAAGAAATGTGTTCATGGGACACGGATGCTCCCACTGTAAAACATCTGAGTAACAGTGACCTTGACCTTTGAGGCACTGACATGCTTCTTGCACAACACCTTCTCTTTGTGATGAACATTTGTGTGAGGTTTGATGCAATTCCCTTCAGTGGTTTTGAACTAATGGCCAACATGAAAAAAGTGACCTTTGTACTCCAATTGTGACCTTGACCTTTGAGGCACTGTTATGATTCTTGCGCGCACACACCCTCTCGATGTAATGAACATTTGTGTGAAGTTTGACGAAACTCCCTTCAGTAGTTTCCGAGTAATGGTTGACATGACCTTTTTACGATTTTTTGATCTTTGACCTCCAACTGTGACCTTGACCTTTGAGGCACTGACATGATTCTTGCACGCAACATATTATGAATGAGATGTACATTTGTGTGAAGTTTCCCTTCAATATTTTATAAGTAATGGCTGAGACATGATTTCTTTACGATATTTTGACATTAGACCTCCAATTGTGACCTTGACCTTTAAAGCACTGCAATGATTCTTGCACGCGACACACCTTCTCAATGTGATGAACATTTGTGTGAAGTTTGACACAGTTCCCGTCAGTACTTTCCAAGTAATGGCTGAGTCATGAATTGTTTTACGATTTATTTACCTTTGACCTCCAAGTGTGAACTTGACCTTTGAGGCACTGACATGATTCTTGCACGCGACACACCTTCTCATTGTGATGAACATTTTTGTGAAGTTTGACGCAACTCCATTCAGTAGTTTCCAAGGAATGGCTGAGACACAATTTCGGACGGACGGACGTTCGGACAGTGCGATTATTATATGCCTCCAACTCTTTGTGGGCATAAAATCCTGCCCAGCTCCATTTTGTGGCTTTTATACGGCAGTTGGGCCTTTAAAGATTCGACCAATCTCGTTACAGTCAGACCCTTTGTCACGCTACGATACTCTTCACTACTAAGGATCTGACAACACGGCAATGGAGGTCACGTCAGATTGACCTTACGATTAGCCAATCGGATTTCAGCCTACAAAATTGCTCGGTATATACTGCTTCACTGCGTTTGTCGCGTTTCAGTCAATGTCCGTAAAGTTAAGCTTATTAAACACAAAATAATTGAGTTGACAAACACAACAACCGCGGCATTATTGAATATTTACTAAAAACAACAAAAACGAGATTGTTTGACGGAATTCTAGAGGCGTAGCTGGAACAGATTCAAATATATACCTGCTTGCACATCAGAATTTCAAAAAAGGTAGGAAAAGAAAGAAATAAAGAAAGAAAAGAAAGAAAGAAAAAAGAAAGAAAGAAAGAAAGAAAGAAAAAGAAAGAAAGAATGAAAGAAAGAAAGAAAAAACTGGATCATTTAAATAAACATTTCAAACCGGTTGAAATACCCGGTGCATCAAGAGATCAAAAAATATATAGAGCCACTTATTCCTATCATTTCATCTTCTCTGGAGGTGCAGTATCAGAGTACAGTATTTAGTTAACCCTTTCATGTGATTTCAATGAAGGTATGCGAGAGAGTAGATTTTATTCGAATGCGTCGCTTTACCAGGAAGGTATAGATATAGCCGGCGATTTTGATATGCAATCTACAAACACATACCAAGCAATTATTTTATTTTTTGTTCTGGCTTCTGCCAAGTCATATTGAGTACTTGCTTTGTGGATTTCTATATTCTTTTTTATATGATATATACACGATCGTCTGTTAGCTATACTAATATGACCTGTTTGTTAGGGGATAAAGCCTGGTGGTGATTTCTGTATTCCGTCCAAGGTGGTAGCCCTATTGTCAACCATTTATGTTCGTGGTATCACATGTCTTGCCTCTCATTTTTTATGTTTTGTTTGTTTTGAAACTTTCGATGCCTGTTTTTGCTCCACTGGGATCCATGAATGCTGCATTTCCCGTTCGATTTGTATACCTACTTCCAAAACCAGGCGAGGTGATATGGATACTTATGTGAATGTATGAATTCACTATCTTAAAAAATTAGCTTAGCTGCTGCTTGTGTATATAATTTCAAATATACACGCCTTTACAAATATGTTAAATATATTTATTTTGAGTTATTATCAAGTGTTGATACATAGTCATATTCGTTTTCTGATTAAACTAATATTGATTATAAATGTATTTCTTATTTATGCTATTGTATCCCTATGCTATTTATGCTATTGTATCCCTATGCTATTTATGCTATTGTATCCCTATGCTATTTCTGCTATTGTATCCCTATGCTATTTCTGCTATTGTATCCCTATGCTATTTCTGCTATTGTATCCCTATGCTATTTCTGCTATTGTATCCCTATGCTATTTCTGCTATTGTATCCCTATGCTATTTCTGCTATTGTATCCCTATGCTATTTCTGCTATTGTATCCCTATGCTATTTCTGCTATTGTATCCCCATGCTATTTCTGCTATTGTATCCCCATGCTATTTATGCTATTGTATCCCTATGCTATTTATGCTATTGTATCCCTATGCTATTTCTGCTATTGTATCCCCATGCTATTTATGCTATTGTATCCCCATGCTATTTCTGCTATTGTATCCCCATGCTATTTCTGCTATTGTATCCCCATGCTTTTTCTGCTATTGTATCCCCATGCTATTTCTGCTATTGTATCCCCATGCTATTTCTGCTATAGTATCCCCATGCTATTTCTGCTATTGTATCCCCATGCTATTTCTGCTATTGTATCCCCATGCTATTTATGCTATTGTATCCCCATGCTATTTATGCTATTGTATCCCCATGCTATTTTTGCTATTGTATCCCCATGCTATTTCTGCTATTGTATCCCCATGCTATTTCTGCTATTGTATCCCCATGCTATTTCTGCTATTGTATCCCCATGCTATTTATGCTATTGTATCCCTATGCTATTTATGCTATTGTATCCCTATGCTATTTCTGCTATTGTATCCCCATGCTATTTATGCTATTGTATCCCCATGCTATTTATGCTATTGTATCCCTATGCTATTTATGCTATTGTATCCCTATGCTATTTCTGCTATTGTATCCCCATGCTATTTATGCTATTGTATCCCCATGCTATTTCTGCTATTGTATCCCCATGCTATTTCTGCTATTGTATCCCCATGCTTTTTCTGCTATTGTATCCCCATGCTATTTCTGCTATTGTATCCCCATGCTATTTCTGCTATAGTATCCCCATGCTATTTCTGCTATTGTATCCCCATGCTATTTCTGCTATTGTATCCCCATGCTATTTATGCTATTGTATCCCCATGCTATTTATGCTATTGTATCCCCATGCTATTTTTGCTATTGTATCCCCATGCTATTTCTGCTATTGTATCCCCATGCTATTTCTGCTATTGTATCCCCATGCTATTTATGCTATTGTATCCCCATGCTATTTATGCTATTGTATCCCCATGCTATTTATGCTATTGTATCCCCATGCTATTTATGCTATTGTATCCCCATGCTATTTATGCTATTGTATCCCCATGCTATTTATGCTATTGTATCCCCATGCTATTTATGCTATTGTATCCCCATGCTATTTATGCTATTGTATCCCCATGCTATTTATGCTATTGTATCCCCATGCTATTTATGCTATTGTACCCCCATGCTATTTATGCTATTGTATCCCCATGCTATTTATGCTATTGTATCCCCATGCTATTTATGCTATTGTATCCCCATGCTATTTATGCTATTGTATCCCCATGCTTTTTATGCTATTGTATCCCCATGCTATTTCTGCTATTGTATCCCCATGCTATTTCTGCTATTGTATCCCCATGCTATTTCTGCTATTGTATCCCCATGCTATTTATGCTATTGTATCCCCATGCTATTTATGTTATTGTATCCCCAGCTATTTATGCTATTGTATCCCCATGCTATTTCTGCTATTGTATCCCCATGCTATTTATGCTATTGTATCCCCATGCTATTTATGCTATTGTATCCCCATGCTATTTATGCTATTGTATCCCCATGCTATTTCTGCTATTGTATCCCCATGCTATTTCTGCTATTGTATCCCCATGCTATTTATGCTATTGTATCCCCATGCTATTTCTGCTATTGTATCCCCATGCTATTTCTGCTATTGTATCACTATGCTACTTCTGCTATTGCACCCCTATCCTATTTCCTATATATTAGATTACACTAAGAGTCGAAGGCATCGTGATGTCAAAAGATGCATTTGGTACTGTCTACCAACGTGCTTAAAACACACCATTTTATCTAAACAAAATAAAAATAAAAATATTGGGAAGAACCACCTTTAAAAATAAGAAAGGGATACCCTCTCTCCACCCCCACTCCCCAGCACACAAACACAACCTTCCCAACCGCGAACATTTTATCTCGGTTGCGTGCACTTCTTTCAAGCTCTAGCTACGCCCCTGAATTCAATAGCGGTACCAAAAAAATGTACCGATTCGTGGGTACACTAAAATTATACTCGCAGGTCATTAGTCGACTTCGCTATAAACTGAGATAAGCGGGCCAGGCGTGCTATGCGATACTATTTAAAAAATCTAATATCGTAATAATCCCGGTAGAATATATATTTTCAAAACACATGACAGCGTCCATGATTGTCTTCGTATTCTTTATGTAAAATATGCCATTTAATGCATTTCTTTATTTATCGTGCAATCCACAGCAATAACACACGAAGACTATCTTTTTTCAGATATAGATCTATGTGTTTTATATCGACTTTTGTTTGTTTAGTTCACTCGAACATTATCTGAAGACAGAAGTGCATATGAAACGCGATTTCATTGGTTGAATTTAGTTGATCTTCTCATCAATATTGATTAGATGAAAGGTCGTTCTGACGTGACCTCCAAGGCAGTGTTGTCAGATCCTAAAGCGGAGAGTATCAAAGCGTAATTAGGATATAATTTTAATGAGATTGAGATTCAACTTTCATGCTATTCCTCATCGTTTACACATTAAACATTTAATATATATGTACTATACTGTCGTTTTGATATTAGGCCTGTTCGTTTAACTCCTTGAGAATCAGTGAAATGGGATCGATACATGTTGTTTCAAAAGTCATATTATTACCGCTTTAGAATAGTTTATAGTTTGAAAGTGACTATTAACTTGTAAAGCACAGCAAAACACTATGGAAGGTATGGACTCCCGAGAAAAACATTGGCTCCAAATTATTTATTTATCAAGACTAATTAATTAAAACACACATATACTCAAAAAAAGGCGCATATGTGTTTATTGTGTTTAAGATTCTTACGTAAATACGCAGTTCTGCAATTGGGAAGTAAACATATGTGGTAGTCCTTGAAGAAAATCAGGGGTCAAATATGTTATCTTGAATTCTATGATATGAAGAAGTATATGTCATTAATGCTAAATTTGGAGTGCCGTCGTCATTTTGGTTTTGATTGTGGTCTGAACACGAGGCATGATGCTGTCTGTTGTTGTCTTTCTTGTCGGACTTTCAACTCTTTCCGAATCAAAGTCCACTTTGAATGAAAAACGTGAGTATTTCGTGAACATTTGTTTACTTCGTGTAAACGAGATTGCGTGACGAAGTCGCTATCTCTCTATTTCCATATTGAAAGAAAAAAGTCAATTTTAACACGAAGTAACGTGTAGAAAGAGATTAAATGACAAATTCTCTCTCCCTCTCTCTCTCCTTTTCAGCTCGATTATTCGGAAAATTAGAGAGCTTATGTAATCACCCCGGCGTCGGCGTCGGCTTCCCACTTAAAGGTTTGCGTGTAAGCAAGTCTATGTATCTTGCATTTCTTATCCTAGCACAGCCAAATTTGGCAATATTGGTTCCTGTAACCCATGGGCTCCCATGGAATCCAAATTTTGATAAGCCCATAAAATATGTCCGATTTCACATCAAATTTTGCGTATAAGCTGTGTTTACATGTCTATATCTCTTACATTTCTTATCCTAGCATAACCAAATTTTTCCATGAGCTTCCTTATAGCATTATCTTAGGAGCTGCCCTTAAAATGTGTTTATTTCACATCAAATTTTGCGTGTAGGTCTATATCGCTTACATTTCTTGTCCTAGCTCAACTAAATGTGGGAATTGGTTTCCTTATAGTATGGCGTAAAGGGTTGCGTAAGTAATTTTGTCTTCTGCAAATTCTGGGCTCCCATGGAACACAAATGGTGATGACCCATAAAATGCGCAATAAAGGCAGATCTAGGTTTTCCTGTAAGCTGTTGTATATATCTATAATTTTGGTTTGTGATTTCTTATAGCATTTTGCATCGTATTCATACTTCACCCATATTGGGGCATGGGCTCCATCCTCCCCGCCCCACGCTCCCACCCCCGCTTTTGTTTTTATTGCATTCTTCTGTGTTGTTTTGGTCAATTCTTACACATATAGCTATGTTGCCCCCCCCCCCCCCGCACCCCCTCCCCGACCCGCCTTCCTCCCCACTCCCCAACACACGGTCACCACCCCACCACCCTACTCGAAACTCGACTTTTTTTAAAAATATTTCTGTGTTTTTTTGGTCAGTTCTTACACATATAGCTATGTTACCCCCGCCCCACACCGCACCCACCACCTCCCGCCCCACCTCGCCCCACTCTCCCCAACTCGAAAGTCGATGTTTTTTGTGTGTTTTTTTACATATTTCTGTGTTGTTTTAGTCAATTCTTACAGATATAGCTATGATGTTCCCCGCCGCCGCCCTCGCCCCCAACCCCCCGCATCTCGAAACTCGATTTGTTTTACATATTTCTGTGTTGTTTTAGTAAATTCTTACACATATAGCTATGATCCCCCCTCAACTGGAAACTCGTTTTTTTTGTTTTGTTTTTTTACATATTTCTTTGTTGTTTTGGTAATTTTTTACACATATAGCTATGTTATCCCACACACCCCATCCCCTAACCATCCCCACCCCATCCCATCATAAACTCCATCTGAATGTTGTTTTTTTGTGTGTTTTTTGGGTTTTTTTACATATCTCTGTGTTGTTTTGTTTTATCAGTTGATCAATATGTTTCGCCCCCACTCCACAACCATCCCACCACCCCATCATCACCACCACCCGAATGTTTTGTTTTTTGTTTTTTTACATATGTCTGTGTTGTTTAGTTTTATCAAATCTACAACTATATCAATGATGCGCCCGCCCTGCCCCCACCCCCACTTCCCCCATGTGTTTATGGGCTCCCCTCACATGGAGGACAGGGGGGTAATTGTTTTCATTTTATCTTCCATGATTTGTATATTAAAATTTTAATTTGAACGCAATCATTTACATATAAAACAATTTAGATTAAATTTCGATACACAGATGAAATATTAATAAAAAAAACTGAATCCACAATACAAATTGCCAGATATCCCCTCCCTTCCCGAGTTGCCTTTGGACCACAAATTTCTTTAAAATTACAGCAATTTATAGCTATCACAAGTTTCTAATTGTCCTCCTGAGGGAAGTTTATAAATATATACCCAAGTCTATTAAGAAACATTTAATAAATTATTAAATGTGTTTAATATACTTTGCTATATAAAAATAGCTATGTTTGCCCAAACCCGACCTTAGATTTTTCAGACGGGTAGTTAGGTAGGAAATCTCTATTTATCTACAATATATATCAAATTATTTTGTGAATGCTGTTAAAAATGTAACTGTTTGTTTAGACACTGCTATACAGAGTATAATTAACAGCATAAATTTGATACTGAATTTATGTCACGAGGGAAAAAAGTGGTAATTTGGTTAAAAAAACGAGTTCGATGAACGAGTTTTTTTAACCAAATTACCACTTTTTTCCTCGAGTGACATTAATTCAGTATCAAATCTATGCTGTTAATTATACTGTTTATTATATAACTTTACGTAAAAGAAGAAATTAAAAAATATTTTAACTTTAAACCAGTGTGTTTTTTAACAAATATGTTAAGGAAGTAGTTCCGGCAAAGTTACACAAAAAAAGATATAACTGTTTTTATATCATCTCTAGTGATGATATAAAAAAGTTATATCTTTTTTTGTGTGATACTAAAATTATGTCATTCATAGTTCAATGTAATTTATGACAGTTATGTAATAATTGTACTTACTAAATAGTAGTTTAGTATACTGGGTGTGTATTGCTGTTGAAATCTTAACTTTGTGCATACAATTCCTATCTAAAACAATTGGTATACCAAATTAATAAAGATGAAGAGGACCAATCTAACATCACAAATGCAGATGATCTTCTATTGTCTGACAATCCGTAAAGTTGTGCATATACTTTATATGACATACCACCTAGATACATAGTTAGCAAACAAAAGAAGCTGTGGAGCTCTGCGTTCTAGTTAAAGATGAAGGCCACCCTTTTTGTAGTATTGTCAATTAATAAATTTAACTCTTAAATAGCATATGAACATTTCTTGATAGTCCCGGAGAGAAACATATATTTAAAACCGCTGCTAAGTTGTATGTAAAAATAAATAGTATTTGCATGACGTAGATACTACTTTTACCACTGCGTGACTGCAATGGGAAATGAGGTAAATTTGAATTGTATAGCTGCACAACTATTGCCAGATAAATAAAAAATACATTTACATGTGGATTAATTTACCAGTTCAAAGTTTTCGACATCATCAAATAAAATCTTATTCTCGCTTTTCACAGATATTGCAATGTGCGAATTGTAAATATCTATTGTTGTGTATTGATTTCGATTTAATTAAACATAGAATGTTCATGAAACAAAACATGCCCGGGGAACTTTAAGCAAAGGATGTAAGTCAGGTCTTAGTAAATTTGATTTGATATAACACAAATAGAATAGGAAGTGTGTTATCTTTTATTAAAGAGAAATGACAGTCTGAATACTTTATATGCGTTTGATATGTTGCAAACATGACCTTGACGTTTGATTCTAATACGACCTACGCAGTCTTTCATATACACAAAGAAAAGAGACAACTGTATGTTATTCTACGATAAAATACAGCTGTTCCATTAATTCCCCGCGTATATTTCATCCGTTGGAAGCGCCACGTTACATGACTTCACTTGGTAAATACACGAAGACAACTTAAACAGTAATTTTAATGAAATGTTAATTACAACAAACTCGCCATGCTTCCAAACCTTGCACACTCCCGATATAAACCCATCATATGCATCAGTACATACAAGCAAGGTTTTACGCAAGCGTAAAATAGCTGCCGAGAAACAAGAAGTTAACATAATAATATATCAAGTCAAGGGTGTTTAAACAATATTGAAAAAAAAAATGTTGTCACGTAGACATAAACACGCCACGACCGTTTTTTCTTACATTCTTCCCGATTTTGACCATCAGTTCTTCCTACCAAGCATTTTAAATTAATGTGGGGGACCTCGCTTTTTTCTGTTCAAAAACCTTGACATGCCTTACAAATTGATTACAATTACCTTGTAATACGACGTGCTAGAAGTACACATCACCGCAGAAATACAATTGTTCACGCGTGCGTTAAAGTGGACATTACAACACATATAAACTTTCACTGTTACCATGTGTAATTATAAGATTGCGTTATCAAAGTGAAAATTGTAAAGGAATAATATAAACCAATGAAAATTAAAAAAAAAAAGAGAAGGAAATCAGCAGGCTTGAACCCTACCTTCCTGGGCACTAACACGGCGACCAACTGCACTATTGAATTCTGAATGTTTTGTCGCTAATATACATATAATAGTAATGATTACATTTCAGTAGACTGGTTTACGAAAACGTCATTTCAGCAAGTGAAATGGTAACCTTTCAACATTACAAAATATGTGTTTATACCATTCAAGTTTTTCAGACGAGTTCTCTAGGAATTCAAGTTGTAAAGCATACGTATTGCCACTTACATGAGTCACAGTCTGTTAACCATAGACAGATATAAAAGCCATAGAAGAGTCAGCTGCCTTCGGCAGCTGAATAAACTCATCGATAGTGTATAACACGGCGGTATTTACGAGAATACCGCATTATAAATGGGTATTATTCCATAAAAAGGTATTATTCCATTAACATACAGATTTGCACTTATTTCATTCCAATACTTGCGGTTTCATTCAGTTTCACTTACGGTTTCATTATGCTCCGTAAAAAATCCCGGACGTGAAGATCCCGGAAATATTGCCGCATTCTAAACTTTAGTAGACTACTCTACGAAAACGTCATTTGAGGCAATAAAACGGCAAGGTTTGAACATAAAATATGTGTTTATACCATTCAAATATTTTAGACGGGTTCCCTAGGAATTGAAGTTGTAATGCATGCTTATTGTCGGCTACATGATTCACAGTCTGTTAACCATAGACATATTCTAAAGCCATATAAAAGTCATCTGCCTTCGGCAGCTGATTAACTTGAACAAGCCGAGAACGTTTGACATCATACAGCGCAAGATAGCCTATATAACGTAAGCAATGACTTAATTGTTTGTCACGTGATTACTTATTGTATCGCGCAGAACTTTGCATACGTGGGGCGCCGAATGGACAGCCTGTAAACATAGCAGCCTGATTACCTTGACCTCCGAGATAACATATAGTGCCCCCACAATAGCATAATGGGGTTATTGTTGGGTTAGAATCGAAATAATAAATATGTACCTGTATTTTATCGGTGTTAGTCGTTCGTAGGGGCGTAGCGTGGCATACTCCCTTACTCCCGGGAGACTTTGAAAAATAAAAAAAATAAAAATAAAAAAACAAAAAAGTTGAAAAATGCAATAAAAATAAGAGGGGCGAGCGGGGTAAGGGTGGAAATTACCAATTTAAGCTTCGCCCCTCGATTTAGGAGTATATTGAAAGCAGGCCACGCTATGCCCCTGGTTCGGATGCGCATCCGAACTCCTAACTGTATTTTATTGACCGATAAAACACAGGTACGTATTTATTATTTCTTAAATCTACAAGTCATTCATATACAAAAGGATAATAAAAGTAGATGTAAAGAAATATAAAAAGATCTGACAGGGAAAGTAGCATTCAAGGAGGACAGTCAACCACAAAACACAGAAACAAACACGCAAACAAACATACAAGAAGGCAGAAGTAATAATAAATGCAAACGACTTCACAAACACAAAAGGGTTGACAATAGGGCTACCGCCTTGGAACGATCAGTGGCAAAGTAGGCCACTGGGGGTTTAAACCGGTTTTAGGGTGCACCAAACCGCACGCTTATCCTTCGAACAGGAAAAGTAGCATTCAAGGACGACAGTCAACCACAAACACACACAGAACCAAAGAAGATATTTAAAGATGAATAAAAAGCAAGATAAGACATCACAAACACAAAGGTGTTGAAAATAGGGCTACCTCCTTGGAACGGTCAGTGGCAAAAAAAGGCCGCTGGCTTTTTAGACCAGGTTCTAGGATGCACCAAACCTCATTGTTACCCTACTGTCATCCCAGTAAACGGGACAGTGCAAATAAAGATATCCCCGCCAGGTTATAATCTCTAACAAACAAGGCAGCATTATTAGGTAAAAGAAGTGATCATGTATATATGATATAAAAACAAAAGCCTAGAAAGTCACAAGGTAAGTACTCAGTGACTTGGCAGAAGCCAGATCAACAAGAGAACACACCGTTAAGGGTAAGGCAAGACAATATTAAAGCCAAACATGAAACGTTACCGACCTTTAAGGATTTAGGTAGACGTCATCATAGGGTCCACAATATGTCCGGTCATCACACAATAAAAGAGGAAAACATAATGGGTCAACCACCAAACATGCAGTACGTTGCAAACAAAATGATAGGGTCATAACCTCTTTTGATAAATGTAATAAGTTTAATAAAGAGTGTATGAAAGTGATTATGACCAAGGATCTTGCGAAGTTTGTAAATCACATCACCACAGAAGTCGGGTTGTGATCAAAGTTACGACAATACTAATTGTGCAAAGGTTTTTCGAAGTTTCTGGTAACGGTAGCCCTGCTGTAATAGCTTTTTAGTTACACAAATATTTCGAATATTAAAGCCCGAACAGGATATGTAGCATTCAATGACTACAGTTGACCGAAAACACATACAACGATAAATAAGTGGCAATGGGATAAAAACGGCTGACAATAGGGCTACCGCCTTGGAACGGTGCACCAAACCTCACACACCCTTCTGTCAACCCAATAAAACGAGACAGTGTAAATAAAGAAATCCCCGCATGAACTATTCTCTAACCAACAAGGCAGCATTAATAGGCAATATAAGTAAAACACAAAGATGCTCGTGTATATATAAATACAAAAAAACAAAAGCCACAAAGAAGGTACTCATTGACTTGGCAGAAGCCAGAGCAACAAGAGAATAAACCATTGAGGGCACGACAAGGCAATACTGCAGACAAACATCAAACGTCTCTGTCCTTTTGGGCTTTTCGGTAGACGTCATCATAGGGCCCACAGCTTGTCCGGTCATCGCAAAATCAAAGAGGAAAGAATAGTGGCTAATTGTAAAGGGGTCCACCACCAAGCATGCAGTGCGTTGCAATATGATAGGGGTCCTAACCTCTTTTGATAAACCTTTTAACAAGTTTAAAAAAGATAGTATGAAAGTGATCATGATCAAGGATCTTACGATGTTTGTAAATCACGTTACCATAGAAGTCAGGTTGTAATAGTCCTTGTCGCAGAAGAGTTCTTAAATTACTTTTATATTTTGAAAGAAGATCAGAGTTACGATAAAAAAAATTGCAAAGGTTTTACGAAGTTTATGGTAACGGTAACGCTGATGGAGTAGCCTTTTAGTTATACAAAGATTATGAATATTAAAGTCCTAAACTCGAGTAAAAACTCTAGAAAAAAGAATAAGTTGAGACACATAGACCCCATAAGAAGTTGCTCGGGGAACATCAACAATATCAAAATTAAAATCATCTCTCTTGTCATATATTTTGCTAATGATTTCACCATTTTCAATGGGTAGATGTAAATCAAGAAAAGAAGCGTTAGTATCCAAAATATTAGCTTTGTTAAGTTGAAGTTCTTTAGGGTATATATTAAACATAGTTGAAAAGAAAGGGTTGTCAATGTTTAATATGTCTTCCAGATACCGATAACATCTTTCTGGGTATCTGGTGAAAGACAACATGAAATCGCTTTCATAGCAATATAAAAACAAATCTGCGACAAATGGTGCACCGTTCGTACTCATAGGGATACCAACAATTTGTCTATAAACGATCGTTCCATACCTGACGAAAATATTATCTAATAGGAAGATGAGTGCTTCACAAACTTCTTGGCAAGTCCACATAGTGTAATTGTCTAAACTGCTGTTAGTTAAAAACACTTTAATATTATTACAGGCCAAAAACGTAGTATTTTCCCTAGCGAATGTTTTTTGAGTAAGAGTAATAAGCTTGTTTTTAATAAGGTGATGTGGTAAGGTTGTATATAGTGTAGAGAAGTCATACGTGCTAATAGACGAAACTTGACGTCTATTGCAAATTTTATCAAGAACGTCTCCTGAATTTGTTATAGACCAAAACAAATTAATCCCAGAGTTTTCGTAAGTTTTATCACAACAGTGTTTAACGTAATCTTTAACGGCAGTAAGACAGGAAGTTAAACGTTTGGAGATGCTTGTCGTGGTGCAGGCACTAGCATTCGAAATAAAGCGGGCCTTATACGGAATTTTATGTAATTTAGGAATCCAGTAGATAGTTGGCAGTTTGTTCTGCTTTTCGTCTACCCCAGCATTGAAAGTTGTGCACCGAGTGAAATGTGTGGAAACAACATCATCCTCAGTAAAATGAACTGGAGTATACGAATTAGTGCTACCGAGTTCCAGAGATAAAACATTGGCGTAATGTAAGCGTCAAACAATAATTACAAATTAGCAGGAACTAAAAACAAATTTGAAATTCTTGAGTTCCTGATTTTAAATTACGAAAGGAAAACATAGGTCTCGGAGGAAGTAAAGAGGGGTTAGCATTATAAAAGTTAATACGTGTTTCTATAATTTTAGAAATTGAATTTTTCCAAGTAGAATGAGAGTTTGGGTCCGCATGTACTCTGCGACACCATTTTATACTAACATCCTCAATGGATTAGGCGATTTAAGCACGACAGGCATTAAAATCGATAGTTAAAGGTAATCTATACTTAGGACCTTTCGAAAACAGATACCGAATACGTTTATCAACAATATCAAAATTACCAGTGATGACATGACCTGCTGGAGCATAACAAAATTTTGATGTGTTACATTCACATTCTTTTGGAGTGTTATTTACTATATGAGGTCAGAAACTATTTTGTTGTAGTTGAAAATAATATTTCTAATAGTTTTTATACTTATAACAAATAACAGGACTTTCTAAATTTTTTAAATATTTAGGGATAGAATCAACTACATGTTTATCTCGAAAAATACTAGGCATGTCAATGAAATCAATATCTTTATTAAGATATAGTATTTTTAGAAAATGCCTGACGTGATCAGACTCCTTGTCAATATGGGGTCGGAGAACATGTGTGTGAAAGCAGTGTTATACAAGGGATCTGTACGAATAAATATTTTGTCTGCTTCCTCGTCGATCAACTTAAGTGAATGAATGAATGGTGAATGAATGGTGTTTTACGGCACGTCGACACAAAAATAGGTCATATTGTGCGCAAAAACTGATGAAAGATGAAGAAATGAAGTAGTAAATAAAAATTAATGTAAATATATAAAAATAAAACTACTGACAAGTAAGGGATGATATGGTAGTAATATAAACTGTGTATACATGTAAATCAACAAATGCCCGTCAACGGGTGTATAAACAAGTAAATAAATATAAGAACATATTATAATGATTTATAAAGTCTGATTATTATAATGATTTATATAGTCTGATTTCTTTCAGGAAATATATAACAAGACTAAAATCTATATTATCAAATAACTCTTTCATAGTATTAACATTGGTAATGGCTCACCTTGTAATATATATGATTGAGTATAACGTGCATGCCCTATCCTGCACCGGGCTAGGACAACTTCTTCTCGACGAATGGGTCTACTAGAAGAACTCCATTCTCCGAGTTTGAATGAAGTTTATTGTTAACTGACAAATCCCAAGCGGCTTGCCAAGAGTTACGAATATATGTGTTAATACAACTTTTAAAATCAGTATAAGGAAATTTGGCATTAGATATATGTAAACTTAATGCTGCTTTAGCAGCACTATAAGCTCTATCATTACCACGTATTCCTACATGGCTTGGAAGCCAGCAGAAAATAATAATATTATCAACTATATGAGAATTGTAATTTTGTAAATTAATAGTTATTAGAGATACGAAATAGTATCAACTATCCATAAGAAATAATATTTGTAAACTTACGGACAGTTAAAAGAGGTCCAAATCTCGACAACAGTGTTTAATACTAGATCGCGAGGAAAATTATGGAAAACCCTAATAAAACGGGCCAAAATGTCGATGAGCACAAAACCTTCAACACGGTACATGAAACACATGTGATTAAGGAAAATCTGGATCAATGAATGTCATACAATCCCTGTGGGATGAAAAGATAACAATATTGATTGATTCGGTCGCCACAGGGCACAAACAACAATATTGTGAAAGTAAATATAGATATAAAAATTGAACAGGAAAAGCAGCATTCAAGGACGACAGTCAACCACAAACACACACAGAAACAAAGATTTTTTTTAAAGATGAATAAAAGGCCAAAAAAAGCCATCAAAAAATCAAAAGGGATGACAATAGAGCTACCGCCTTGGAACGGTCAGTGGCAAAAAAAGGCCGATGGGGGTTTAAACCAGGTTCTAGGTTCTAGGGTGCACCAAACCTCACACTTACCCTACCGTCAACCCAATAAAACGGGACAGTGTAAATAAAGAAATCCCCGGCATGAACTATTCTTTAACCAACAAGGCAGCATTAATAGGCAATATAAGTAAAACACACAGATGCTCGTGTATATATAAATACAAAAAACAAAATAGCCTAGAAAGCCATAAAGAAGGTACTCAGTGACTTGGCAGAAGCCAGAGCAACAAGAGAATAAACCATTGAGGGCACGACAAGACAAGACTGCAGACAAACATCAAACGTCGCCGTCTTTTTGGGCAAGTTTGCTAAAAGTAATATTTCACCTTATTTTCGCGTAAAATTCCCGAGGGACGAGGAATCACAAGTTGTCACTGTACGCATGGCCTAGACAGAATTGACGAGCATGCCACGCCTTCCCGTAGTGGTACACGGTGCATAATAAGTGATATATTACTTTATATCTAATGGCTAAATAGGTTTAGTCGTGTTCCTAAAAACAACATATTGTCGGTAAAAAAAAAAGTACATTTTTTAAATAAATTATCACATATTATAATCCAAAAACAACAAAACAAACACTACTAAATTACGTATATAAAGCGTCTGATACAGCGCGCATGAAAACAGTTCATGCTTTATTGTTAAAATACGGATTGTAACAATTCATTATTACTTTTCAGGTTCAACAGTTTGTTATGGCGAGCTTGGATGTTTCAGCACGGGTGGGGCCTTTACCAGCCTATACCGACCACTGAATCTGAATCCCGAGTCACCATCGGCAATCAACCCACGCTTCCTGCTACATACACGTCAGAATGCAAGAAATAGCACGACCGAATTTCTAAACGCCAACAATTATAAAAGTATCACATCTTCTGACTTCCGAGCATCCAGACCAACGAAAGTGATCAGCCATGGTTTCTTGGAGAACGGACTCGTCGCCTGGATGGCTGTAAGAAGATGGCTAGATAACATTATTTGAAACATATTTCTAGACTTACGTTTGCACGCATGTTCACAATATGACTATTTTATTCATCCTCACCTTGTAAAATGCTTTACTCTGTCAGGAGGTGTTGCTCCTTATATTTAGTGCTGCGCGGAGGTGGTTAAACGTAACCGGACTGCAAATCAGTAGTTTTATAACTACTTTAGGATACGTACTTTTGGGATCATCAAGCCCAATCATTGCGACTTTAAAGTAGAATATAGCTAAAGGGTTTGAGAGGCGCTGCACTTGATTTACCTCTCATAAATAGACTGAATAAAACCGAGTCTGCTACTTTTCTCTCTTGCTTGTTTTATTTGCTTCCAAGGGATCCCATTTACAGTAATTATTATTATTTACACTTATCCTATTTGCAGTTATGTGTGTTCATTTATATATTTTCTTCGATCAGGAAATGAAAGATGAGCTGCTGAAGCACGGAGACTACAACGTGGTACTTCTAGACTGGGGAGGTGGCTCTGGGTTACCATACACTCAGGCAACCGCCAATACCAGAGTTGTTGGTGCTGAACTGGCCAGACTCATAAAAGTGTTACAGGTTCAAACATTCAATGTTTAACACATATTTAAGTAAGACCCCCACCCCTTCCGTTTTCCTATTCATTTTCCACAACCTTTGTTTATTCCTACTGTTTATCTGGCAATCACTTTTAGCGGTTATTGTCAATGTTACAGTTAAGCTGATATTTAAAGAGGCACTACCTATATCTACGCGATTTTTAATGTAAAATATTAAATACTCAATATTACTGCATTTATATGTATACAAAGCTATTTTATGAGTATTCTAAGAAGAAACATGGTTCGTATTCCAGTACTGTAAATTATTAATTATGATCAAAACAATATCTTGAATAAAATGCTGCCCAGCCGTTTATTCCTGCCGGAGAACTACGAGTTTTTACGATTTTCTCGGACATGCGCAACGCGATTACAAACTATTCGGCGCAGTTCCGATAGCAAACGAATCAATCGGAACTCTTCGCTAATCAGACGAGGTAGTTCCGATTGTAAACGAATAAGATCGGAAAATCTCCGCAATCGGCTTGTCTAAAACAATTACGAATACAATTTCAAAAATCCGATCTTTTCAATCCTGTTTTCCCCAGCAAAACGCATATTACATAGGGTGAAATTATTTCCATTTACCTTTTTCATAGTCCTCTTTATAATTAAGTAAAGTTTATATCAATTGGTGGACAAAAAGATATAGGTAGAGTCTCTTTAACAGTAAAGGTAACCCGAGTCTTAGGAACATATTAGATAACATACGATACATATAGCGATGTAACTCGTTCAATAATCAATCACATAATCATATCGAATCATGTGATTTAACTTGCTTAATCAGGGTCAGCATGATTCTACGACCCTTTAGTATATTTGAATATGACAAATATTTCCGTAATGAGAGTAAAATTGGATCGGAAATAAAACAAAATGTTTTAGACTGTTATGCACAATTATCTTTAACCGCCGATTGAATGTGATATTCCACGCACGCTCCTGTTCATTCAATGTCGATAAGCATTATAATTTTAGATATTCTTATTACTGGATTAAATTCTTTTTCTTTTAATTAATTTTGTTTATCAAATGCTACAGTCACACGGCCACTTACGGTAGCTGCGGATGCTTACGGATCAAAATCCGTAAGCATCCGCAAGGATCCGTATCATCCGTAAGCATCCGTATTTATCCGTAACCCAATCCGCAGGATCCGCAGACATACGCAGATCCGCAGCGGAATTTTGAAAATCTCAAAATTTTGCTGCGGATGAAATATACGTAAGCATCCGCAGAATATACGTTATCCATACGTAGAATACGTAACCCATACGTAAGATACGTAAACTCATCCGCAGGATACGTAAGATACGTAACTGATGCGCACACTTTGTCGGGTGTGCGGATATACGCGTGTGTTTATATGCGGATGGTGCGGACGCCACAGGAAGCCGACATGCGCAGACACGAGCGTAACTCATCCGTATCGTCTCTAAGTCATCCGTATCGTCCGTAAGTCATCCGTAAAATCCGTAAGTCATCTGTAAGTCGTCCGTGACATGTGTCAGCGGGTTGGCAGCTGATGGGCTCATCCGCAGGTTTTACCCGTAACATCCGCAATTCATACGTAACATCCGTAACTTATCCGTATCGTCCGCAGAATATAGGTTACTTTTGGTCAAATTTGCGTAATTTGGGGCAAAAATTACGCATATTCATTATCCAAATATACGCAGGCATCCGTAGGTCCGTAACATGGCCGTGTGACTGTAACATTAACTTCGGACCAGTTTAAAGTTCTTTATTTCGTATTACACACTCCGCACTATGTTTTCAGTCGCAAACGTCGGCCCGTGCGGAAGACTTCCATTTGATTGGACATAGCCTGGGTGCGCATGTTTGCGGCTATGCTGGCGAGAGAACACTGAACTTGGGTCGAATCTCAGGTAGGTAGAACCCATACGGATGCAAACTTGTTAGGATACAGTTTTGCCTTTGGTGTGATTAAATGTAATACATAATAAGCAAACAAAATTCCGGTATAAAATTTATATAATGCACATTTAATTCCAGGTAAGAGTCCAGAGAAATCCCAAGATTTTTGTAAAAAAATAAATAAAAGAAAACAGGCTGAAGTTAGTTAGAGAACAGGCAAAACTGTGCTGTTGTAGACTTTTAATCACAGTACAATTTGTAACATGAAATTCATAAATGTTGAAGTTCCGCTATTTCAGCCATTTCAGTATTATATTTAATGTAGAGAGATTTGCAACATTTTAGCTCCTACGTTTGCTCACCTACTTTAGACAAATACCACTTGCATCAACAAATACAGTTTGAAGGCATAATATTTTGTGTGTTATGTGTCATTTTTCCGTAAGGCAAGGTCTAGGCAGTCGAGTACCATTCGATTAACAGCAGCGTACTATACATACTTAATTATTGACAGTGCATTTCAAATATTGAAATTTAATTTCTTCCAGGCCTGGATCCAGCTGATCCTTACTTCCAGTATACTGACAAGACAGTTCGCCTAGACCCTACTGATGCTGCCTTTGTTGACATCATGCACACAGACGGAGCAAGCATTCTCAGGCTAGGTTTGAAACTTCAAGTGAATTACTTATTTATAATTAGGGAGCTGGAGTGGTCCAGTGGATAACAAGGCGTAACTCCGGAGGACCCAGTGAGTCGATCTCCAATGGCTTATACCAAATAAATAAATATATATTTACCGTCTGTAAGATATCTATTGTTCGGGCGCTTGTTTCAGCCAAAGGTTTTTCTGTAGTTGCTTGAGCAATTCAAATAATACGTACATAAATTATATATCATTATAACTGATATTTTTAGTGGTAAATAAATAATAGTTTAGAAATGGTTGAATAATTACTAACTAAGACAACATTAAAAGTTGGTGATAGCAGAAATATGAAGGCTAACTGGTGTTTCAAATAACACCAGTTAGCCTTCATATTTTGCTATACAACTTTTAATGTGTCTTAAGTTAGGAATATTCAACAATTTAAAACCATTATTGGATAAAAAATCTATATTTTTTTTCAAATTTTTCATGAAACAGATATTTACATTAAAATTACCCCATTAGAAACAGCTTTTGCGCATGAAGGTGTTATTTCTCAACCGATTTTGAAAAGTAAGGTATTTTTATTTACCACTAAAAATGTCTGTTTCACTGAAGTACATCTTATTTAGGTACTAGATGAATTTTGCCTAAAAAGTCCAAAAATCCTTTTGCTGAAACAAGCGCCTCAAACAATAATAACATGTGGATACTAGTCTAAAGATCTAAGCTAATGACTAAATTAGGAATATGCAATATACATGTATTGTTTCGTTTGCACCTTTAAAATGCTACTGACCACCAATCCATTTAAATTTGTATTTCAATTGTTAAGGATATGGAATGATTCAAGAGTGCGGCCATGTTGATTATTTCCCAAATGAAGGTCTAACGCAGCCCGGATGTGACAAAGGCGTGGTAGACCAGGTCCGGTTGGAGGGCGATCTTTACAATGGTACGCATGTGTATATGAGAAAGGAGCAGAATATCGTGCTAAACTATCTATATTACATACACCTTTATATGTATATTAGAACGAAGGAGGATATATAAATACTGAAAAGGGGAGCTCATGGAAGCAAAAGACACAAACAAGAGAGACATTTAGCAGATTCGGTTTTATTGTCTGTTCATGAGAGGTAATATAAGGAGCAACACCTGTCACGTCCACTAGCACCGGCTTAAGTACATATTGTATGTATACCTGTTCATGGTTAGTGTTCAGCGACAGTTAGAGGTACATGTGAACAGTTTAGATGGTAATTCATAATGTGTGTTCAAAGGGGAGGTAAGCAATATGCATATTTACAGCGATGGGTTAACGTTTATGTCGCGTATAAAGGGCAGATTGTGAGCAACTTATCTTTTATTATTAAATTTCACTTGTGTTTGTTTGTTTGTTTGGTGTTTTACGTCATTTTCAAAACATGTAAGGTTATATATGACGGTCGATATTTTGTGGTGGAGGCAGACCACCCACTTTTCCTGGGTAGAATCAGTACTGTACACCTCCCGCCATCCGTAAGAATCGATACTTCCTCACAAGACGTGTATTTTGTTTGGACTGAACATAATTTCCCCCATTGCAAATCTCATTATTTTAAATCAAACAAACACTCATTTACAAATGTAGTATAGCATGCCTTTATATATTTTGTAAGTTTGGGCATGGAATGGTCCTCCCCGACCCTTAAAAAAGGGTGTGGGCGGATATATGTTATCATAATATGCGATGAAGAGGCGTTAACAGAGACGGGTTGTTGAAAGTATGACCATTTGTAGTTTATTGCATCCATTTTATCTAAACTATTTTGCATCCATTTTATATTAGATTCCGTTTTTCAGCGGGGAAAGAAGTTGTTGCCTGTAGCCATCTAAGAGCATACAAATATTTCACGGAGTCCATCAACAGCAAATGTCCATTTAATGGTTATAAATGTAAAGACTATGCAGATTTTCAGGTCAGTGTATTTGGTGCTGGTCAGGTTGATTTTAATATAGTTGTAAAGTGAACGGTATGGATAGTGTTTTAAATAGCACACAAGCTTACTGTATATGGGGGTTTACCTCCTGTTAATGAATCATACTATTTTATAATATGACAGCAACCCCAAAGGGAGAGTGGATGAAGTTTCCCATCAGACATGCCTCTGCCAGGGATCGAATTCACGCGAGGCATATGCCTATAGATTAATTTATTCTATCTAACTTTCGCTAGAGAAAAAATGTAGTTTTGTAACAATAATAAAGCATTTTTTAACTATCGGCAGTTTAAACGCAGTTTAGACAATTACACTATGTGGACTTGCCAAGAAGTTTGTGAAGGACTCATTTTCCTATTAGATAATATTTCCGTTAGGTATGGAACTACCGTTTATAGACACATTCTTGGTATTCCTATGGGTACGAACACTGCACCCTTTGTCGCAGATTTGTTCTTGTATTATTGCTAGGAAAGAGATGTCATGTTGAGTCTTACATCCGAAACTCGGCAGATCTAAATAAAGCCTTTAATGACACCTCTCGGTATCTGGATGACGTATTGAACCTTGACAATCATTTCTTTTCTACTACGTTAAATACTATCTATCCTAAATAACTCAACAAAGCTAACATTTCTGATACTATCGCTTCTTTCCTTGATTTACATCTCTCTAATGAAAATGGTGAAATAATTAGTCAAATCTATGACAAGAGAGATGATTTTAATTTGGATCTTGTTCATTATCCCGACTTAGATGGAAATATTCCCGAGCTACTTCTTCGGGAATTTATATTTCTCAACTTATCTTTTTTCTAGAGCTTGTAGTCGTGTTGAGGATTTTGTAGTCGTGTTGAGGACTTTAACATACGTTATATTTGTAACTAAATAACGACACCAGCACGACAACCGTTACCATAAACTTCGAAAAAGACTTTGCAAAACGTTTTTATCATAACCCTGATTTACTTTTAAAATAGAAAAATAATTTAAGAAAGCTTGAAAATGCAAATAGAGCATTTTTGAGTGTGTTTGAAACGTATGTGTATGTGGTTATATGTTCATGACATGGATATGATTAAGTATAATACATCAACCTTAACATTGATATATTTATATATGTATAGTCACCTTCTCCGTGAAATTTTAAATGGAAATTCGGACGTGTTCATGTGTTTTGTTTCTATTTTTGTTTCTGTTTGTGTTCTTTAAAAAGAAGTAAACAGTATAACTGTGTTTGTTTTTGCATCTGCTATTTGTTAATACCATATATGTACGGATCTTGCTACGTCTGTTAAAATGTATATGTATATATTGTATGATCACATGGGCCTATGGCTTACTGATTTTGAAATAAAGTGCTTCTTCTTCTTTGTTCTCTTGTTGTTTTGGCTTCTACCAAGTCACTGAGTACTTGCTTTGTGCCTTTCTATGCTTGTTTATATTGCCTATTAATGCTGCCTTGTTTGTTAGAGAATATATTACACCGTTTTAGTCCCGTTTTATTGGGATGACAAGAGGGTAAGAATGAGGTTGGGTACACTCTAGAACCTGGTTTAAACCCAACAGCGGCCTTTTTTGCCACTGAACGTTCCAAGACGGTAACCCTATTGTCAATAAGTTATGTTTGTGATATCATATCTTGCCTTTTATTCATCTTTGTAGTTGTTTGCTTCTGTGCGTGTTTGTGGTTGACTGTGGTCCTTGAATGTTCGAATTTTATATCTACGTTTAAAGCGCAATGTATTATTCCATGAGCTACCAAGGCCTCGCATGCATATTGTGTAAATGATATATGCACCTACAGTTAAATTCTACTTACATCCTTTGTATCATCTAATCGTATACCTTATTCAATTATAGCCATATCTCTCTCTTGTAGCGTGGGTTGTGCCTCCCATGCAGTGGTGGTGGCTGTGGTTTTATGGGTTTTCACGCTGACCAGGTGAAGCCACCCGCTGGACAAACACATGTCAAATATTTCTTAAAGACTGGGGACATACACCCATTTTGCAGTAAGTATTTTTTTGTCGGATTTGTGTGTGTGTGTGTGCGTGTGTATGTGTGTGTGTGCGTGTGCGTGTGCGTGTGTGTGTTAACTTATTCTCAAGCATATCTATAATATCATAGTCGTGCTTGAAACTGAAAATTGATCACAACAAGGTCATAGTAACAGATGTATTTTTTTTAAATAATGTTACCACTCTATTACCGTCAAGTCATACACACTCTATTACCGTCAAGGCATACACACTCTATTTACGTCAAAGCATACACACTATATTACCGTCAAGGCATACACACTATATTACCGTCAAGTCATACACACTACATTACCGTCAAGGCATACACACTCTATTACCGTCAAGGCATACGCATTCTATTTACGTCAAAGCATACACACTCTATTACCGTCAAGCCATACACACTATATTACCGTCAAGTCATACACACTATATTACCGTCAAGGCATACACACTCTATTTACGTCAAAGCATACACACTATATTACCGTCAAAGCATACACACTCTATTACCGTCAAGGAATACACACTATATTAACGTCAATGCATACACACTCTAGTATCATAAAGGCCTACACACTCTATTACCGTCAAGGCATACACACTCTATAACCGTCAAGGCACACACTGTATGGTTCGTTGTGAGGAAGCTATCTAGTGGGCTTGTGGAACACAGGTGGTTCTTTGTGAGGAAGCTAACCAGTGGGCTTGTGGAACATAGGTGGTTCTTTGTGAGGAAGCTATCCTTTGGGCTTGTGGAACATAGGTGGTTCTTTGTGAGGAAGCTATCCTGTAGGCTTGTGGAGCATAGGTGGTTCCTTGTGAGGAAGCTATCAAGTGAGCTTGTGGAACATAGGTGGTTCTTTGTGAGGAAGCTATCCAGTGGGCTTGTGGAACATAGGTGGTTCCTTGTGAGAAAGCTATTCAGTGGGCTTGTGGAACATAGGTGGTTCTTTGTGAGGAAGCTATCCAGTGGGCTTGTAGAACATAGGTGATTCTACCCAAGAGAATTGCCCGGAGGTCTTCCTCCACCAATGGAAGCTGGAAAGTCGCCATATGACCTTAGCTGTTGGCGTGACTATAAAATCCAATTCAATTAAATTGCTTCTTGCTTCAATTTAAGTATGACTTGAACTAGTTTGTATGAGCTCTATTTCACTATGCAGTGTACCACTATCAGATAGACATACAGTTTGGTCAGTTACCGGGATCCACGTCAGAAAAGGGAACTCTGTACATAAACCTTATTGGTGCCAATGGTCAGCTCGGGGAATCACAATTAAATGCGGAGTGAGTATAGTTACTATGTTAATGTTGTCTCATATTCAGTTTCATCAACAGGTTCTTATAGAAAAAGATATAAAAATAGATGCAAAAAACGACAGGAAATGTGGCATTCATCGTACTCAGTCAACTAAAAGTACACATTCAAAACAATCAACAATTGCAAGGATAAATAGAAGACAATACGCGACACCTTAAAACAAAAAAAGTTGAAAAAAAATAATCTGTATACTGCTCGTGTAGTATCTACTATAAAAAGCTCGATGGTGTATACTATTATGTGATATAACTTTTATACTCATCCGCACTCACCAGCACTCACCCGCACTCACCCGTACTCACCCGCCAAATAACGGCAAATATTAAACTACAAAAGCGTTTATCAAAACTCTATCCAGGTTTTCAGGTCATATAATAATGTATATGTGCCTATTAAAAGTACATTAGTTTTTCACGGGTTCTTAAAATACCATGATTGAATATGGGTAACATGAATTATGAGTTGGTAGACAAATTGTTGGTTCTTTATTTACACTGTCCCGTTTTATTGGGATGACAGTAGGGTAAGTGTGAGGTTTGGTGCACCCTGGAACCTGATTTAAACCCCAGCGGTCTTTTTTTGCCACTGACCGTTCCAAGTCGGTAGCCCTATTGTCAACTCTGTTTGTGTTTGTGACGTCATATGCCTTTATTCTTTATTAAATAACATTGCCATTTATGTTTGTCTTTTTGCGTGTTGTGGGGTTTACTGTGTCCTGTCAAAGCTGCATTCCTGTTCGATTTTTATACTTTTTTTGGTAACTCTTAATTCAGCGCTCCAGGTTTTGGGTTTGGCCTTACGTTTATATTATGTCTATAGAGTTTGAATTCTCAAAATATGTATGTAATATGTATGTATATATATATCGTCGTCAAGAGGTTTAGAAATGTTGTACATAATGTTGGAAATGTTGGCTGTTGTTGACGGGATAGCTACTTTAAGCCTGTATTTGGCAAGGGATACTTACAAAATGTTTTGCAGTGTTACCTAACTGAATTACCATGTTGCAAATTCAGTCCGATCGAGGTGCAGCCAGGTCACACATACGGCTTCCTGGTTACGTCAACGCATGAAATTGGTGATCTCAATCAGATCAGCTTCCGGTGGGAGCTGGAATCTCATTGGTACAACCCGTTGTCATGGAGCTTCTTGACCCATCATTCCATTCATATCAACTCCGTGGATGTCGTGAACGGCGAGACAAGCAACAGGTACGTGTAGAACTTATTTATTTTCTTAGGGTAGACCTTATAAGAATGTTAACGCACAAAAGGTTAAAGGGACACATGGCAATCTTGGTGGAGACCCGTAAGTTTTTCTACATAACTTGAATTTGTTCAATAAGAATGGTATAAAGCAAATTGTTTGTGCTTATTATTAACAGTTGATTATATTGCTTATTATTAACAGTTGATTATATTGCTTATTATTAACAGTTGATTATATTGCTTATTATTAACAGTTGATTATATTGCTTATTATTAACAGTTGATTATATTGCTTATTAACAGTTGATTATATTGCTTATTATTAACAGTTGATTATATTGCTTATTAACCAGTTGATTATATTGCTTATTATTAACAGTTGATTATATTGCTTATTATTAACAGTTGATTATATTGCTTATTAACAGTTGATTATATTGCTTATTAGTAACAGTTGATTATATTGCTTATTATTAACAGTTGATTATATTGCTTATTAACAGTTGATTATATTGCTTATTATTAACAGTTGATTATATTGCTTATTATTAACAGTTGATTATATTGCTTATTAACAGTTGATTATATTGCTTATTATTAACAGTTGATTATATTGCTTATTACCAGTTGATTATATTGCTTATTATTAACAATTGATTATATTGCTTATTATTAACACTTGATTATATTGCTTATTATTAACAGTTGATTATATTGCTTATTAACAGTTGATTATATTGCTTATTATTAACAGTTGATTATATTGCTTTTTATTAACAGTTGATTATATTGCTTATTATTAACAGTTGATTATATTGCATATTATTAACAGTTGATTATATTGCTTATTATTAACAGTTGATTATATTGGTTACTATTAACAGTTGATTATATTGCTTGATATTGACAATTGATTATATTGCATATTATTAACAGTTGATTATATTGCTTATTATTAACAGTTGATTATATTGCTTATTATTAACAGTTGATTATATTGCTTATTAACATTTGATTATATTGCTATTAACAGTTGATTATATTGCTAATTAACAGTTGATTATATTGCTTATTAACAGTTGATTATATTGCTTATTAACAGTTGATTATATTGCACCAATAACATATCTAACCCTGTGGCAGAATAAGACGAAACAATGAAACAAAATGTTATGTTTAATTATATGCAGCAGGTCAATACTTGATAAATACTTCAGGATTGCCGAGTGTCCCTTTAAGAAGGAATCGTCTAGAAGGGACAAGGGGCACTATGCTTGGTCCCATTTGTTTTGGTATACATAACTTGCATATATGCAGACTTATTTAGAATTATTTGGATAACCATAATTGTTTTTGAGTAGTACTAATTGCTGAGTATATTGCACCAATAATACATAGAGGATCTTACATGAGTCCTCATTCATTATTGAATTTATTAAAAGAGTTGGCAAAATGATATAATGCGAGGCTCTTGCCGAGCATTATATCACCTTTGCTAATATTTAATAAATAAATTCAATAATGAATGAGAACGAATGTTAGATTCTATTTATTACATCTCTCATATCGACTTTTATTGCATTTTGTCTGTCGAACTGACATAAACTGCGGGAATTGGATCGTAGTCATTATCTCTTTTTTTTGACAGCGCATACTAGGCTTATTTCCATACTTATGTAACTAGTGGTATATCGAAAATATAGAATGGTGTTATTTCACTACCAAACCGTAAATTATGTGATAAATTTGGTTAAATAACACGCACACAAAGTTAATTTATATATATATATATATATAAAGAATAATTAAAAACTCCAAATTTTACACAGGTTTAGATTAAAAAAGATTCTGGATTAATGAATCGATGTGCTATTGTTAATGCTTAATAACTACCTAACGATTAGTGTGTTCCCCTCTAACGATTAGTGTGTCCCCTCTAACGATTAGTGTATTCCCCTTTTAACTACCTAAAGATTAGTGTGTTCCCCTTTTAACTACCGGTGCCTTATAAAAAATCTCAAGCGAATGGACGTTACTGTATATAATTGTGGTCATGCGGTTACATGTGTTGTCACTTAGTTGTCACGGTGACAAGTCCTCCGTGTACGCCATCAATGCGTCTTCAGACAATGACATTTAGAATCTTCCGTGTGCGGTAGGACACATAATTATCAAATTCAATAAAAACCTTTTTAATTAGCATTATACTTCTTGTTCTTATTTGTTTCCCTTTTCAGGAAGAAGTTCTGCGGGTTTAATACTGGTGTAAATAGTGACATAACTCAGAAGTTTTCCCAAACTTGTTGAGTAATCTGCAACACACACAATACAGACGGTGGAGATAGTGTACAATAGCTGTATATATATGATGGTTTATCAATGCAATGTTTATGAATAAATATACAATATAAAATGTATAACTTATTATTTTACTGCAGTAAAGATGCTCAACTGGCGCACACTAATCAATATAATTGCTGAAATGATAATTGGATAAAATCATTGATAATGATTAAAGGGAGCATATCAGGGTTGTTTTTGCTGTTTTCTTTCAGAATTGTATTTATTTGATAAAAACAACCTCAAAGAGTAATAAACCACGGAAAGAAAATTACACTACACAACAAAAAAAAGGTCGAAGAAGGTATTTTCTAACTATGCTTACGCGCCATGGTTTGCGCCGAGGTTCTACACGTGACAGCTATGTTTAATTTGGGAATTCATTTATTACCCGCACTTTATAGCCTAGTTTAAAATATCTCGTTATATTGAACGATATATCACTGTAATTTTTGCAACGTAAGGAGAATAAGCATTGCGCATTGCGCATTCCACATTGTAACGTATGCAACGTTAGGAGAGCAAGCAAAGCAATGCGAAAGATTTCAGATGTTCGCGTTATTTTCACATTTTAGGGGTATTAGAATAGAAATAGAACATCGTTTACGGTGAATTATCTATAATATATCACGGTTTGTCGTTAAATTTTAAACAATAATTTCACTCGCTCTCCGGGCTCGTGACAATAATTTCACGAGCCCGGAGAGCGAGTGCAATTATTGTTTACAATTGAACTCCAAACCGTGATATATTAAACGATACTTCACAGTAAACGATGTTCTATTTCTTAAATAAAAATTTATAATTATTATCGTTATTATGGCACTGTATTAAAGAAAACTGTTAATATTCCATCTATATATTTGAACCATTTCACGTTTAAATTTGGTTATTTCATAGCTTTTCAGTTGTTTTAACAAATGTTAGCCCCTTTAACGCATCATCAGCAATCTATATAGCGGATGTAGATTTGTTTCCAGAGAGAGGTACTTAGGAAACCAGGGTCGTCCTACTCTAACTATCGGATAGATGCTTCTGGTTCTGTTAAATACTCGGAGGATAACGTCGGAAGACCCTGTGATCCATGCTAATGCCGAAACATTAAGAGTAGGTATTAACGTCGAACCGGAAATGTAGCTATCACAGAACACAGTCAAACGAAAACACGCATTAACACAAACAACAATTACAGAGTTAATAAAAAGCAAGGCATGTGACATCACAAACGCAAACGGATTGACAACAGGGCTATTGCATTGGAACGGTCAGTGGCAAAAACGTCGCCCTGGGGTTTAAACCAGGTTCTAATAGATTGAAATGAACAGGTCTATGGTTTAATAGATGGTAAATGCGTAAAATAAGTCCATTTTTAAAAGCTTTTATATTTACGGAGTTTCTTGAACCTGCAACGTTTTGGAGAGGGCGCTGTGAAGCATTGCGTTATGGGATTGAACACGTCACCTACTCGTACTACTTTCTCCATCAAAGGGCTGGCGTGGCGCAGTCGGTAGCGCGGCGGATTTGTAACCGGAGGCCCCGGGTTCAATCCTCCGTGGTGCCATTCAGTTCCGTCGGTGTGTTCTTGGGCAAGACACTTTCCCTTAGCCTCGTCCGTCGGAGGTCTATCCTCCGAGCACGTTAAAGAACCATAGGAATCTATTCGATAATAGGAGTAAGGTTCCCGGATTCCTATGTATCCTTCACCCCTCTCTGGGGCGGCTCTAAATAACCTATACTATGTTGATGAGCCGTTAAACAACATTCAATTATCAATTCTCCATCGGAAAGTTACATCAATCGGCTGTCACCATTACTGGAAAAAGAGCTGAGGAATCTACAGATAAACCGTTAAATAGAAATACAATTCAGTTAATTTAGCAATTGACCAAAATGTCAGTTTAAAAATCCACATATTTTCATTTACCAATTGTTGTTCCGTTTATAAACAGAAAAAGGGACACAACCACGATGATTGTCTTCTCGAAACCAAATTGAGGTTGTCGTCACGAAACGTAATGTGCCACGAAAAAATACATATATATGTCAATGGAAAACTGTTTCTATATTAAACGCAGTTGAGTTACCAGGTGTCTTGACTAAAATATACATATAGCATATTAGCATATACAATATTACAGGATTAAAACGGAATCTGTATACACATACGATCATGGGTTTCGTTAAACAATAACAAAATAAAGATGTCCCTCAAGACACCAGACACAGGTTTTAAAACAGTAATACATTTTTGAAAAAAAAAGAGTATGAAAGGGGACATTTGGAAATCTCCAAACACGATAAATTCATTTGTTATTGCAGTCTCGGTTTGATTGAGACTGTTCATGAACGTGAACCGTAGTGAAAAATGCTAAGTACAGTTAAGCAGAACTCAATATCTAAAATGTCAATAGTACGAACATATGAGCCATCCCGAAGGTGTATGCATAGGACGGTGAACACGGAACCTACTGCACTGTTGCTATGTAAAGAATATAGCCGATACCACACGTGTTGATGTATAAGTTGCGCTGAATGTTTGTTTTTTACAATGGAGATGAAGGTTTTATCACTGCTTTCATGTAAATACACTATTGATGGAGCAATGAATGACATTGCAAAATTTGGATGATAACTTTGATTTTGAATGCAAATTCTTTTTGGCGGGAATCTAAGGCGCGATGACGTAACCATTATGGAAACCTTCGAATTACATTCGAGTAATGCTGCGAAGTATTTTACGAGATGTTGCGAATGTTCTGGGACAGCACAGACAGGAAAGGGTTGACGCTAGGGATATTCTGCACAATATAAACACACATACTCGTCGTATTAAACAATCCAACCTTTAGTTTAACTCGGTAGCATTTTGTAATTATACAATGACACATATCAATGACTACCTTATATATGCACACACGTTGTTCAGTTGAGTATATACACTTTAATTGTCTAATGGGTTATATACTCATTAAATCGTTTAGCTTGCCATATATGCATAAACTTTGTCCTGTTTATTATAAACATATATGCATATACTCTGTCCTGTTTATTATAAACACATATTTTTTCCCAATTTTATTTTTCCGTTTGGCATTTTATGGTGATGACACGTTGAACCCAGTCTGAAAAGAAACGTAATTGTTGATAACAATTTGCTGACTAAAATTTTAATGTGAACATTATAATAAATATACTAGACTAACTTAAGGTCACGTATGCGCGTATCTTTAGGGTCAACATGACATGACAAATGCTATCAATAACAACAACAACAGCAGTTATTTTATTTCATCGCATCCTGAAAAATACATCAATATCGCATATGTAGTTTTTTGGCGAATAAGGTAAGTTAATGCTCTTGAACATTATTAACAATTATGGTACTGCTCAAAAGTAGCAATTAGTACTGTAAACGCTATCCACACCACCTATCATCGATTTTAGTGGATATTGCCACAGGTATTCGGCGCGTAAGTTGGTCACTACTATCCCCTCCCCGCCACTGCCCTACAACCAAAAAAAAAAAAAAACAAATAAAATCATCCAAAAATTCATTTAATAACATTTTAAAACTTTTCTAAAAAAAAATAAATAATATATTATATTGTATAATATAATATAATATGGAAAACAAAATTATAGAAAAGTTTTAAAATGTTAAAAAAAAAATTGGTGCGTGGGGGCGGAGAGTGAGGGGGGGAGGGTTGGGGGGGCGGGGTGTGTAGTATGACCAAATTACGCGCCGAATACCTGTGGATATTGCCTTTCAAATCATGCATTAAGTATACGAAACACATTGGTCGATGGATGGGATACAGTCCATAATCCAAATACGAAATTGAGTAACTCACCTGTGTATTTAAACTTGTCCCCCACTCCGCAATCTTCCATCATTTCGTCCACTTCTTCCTTCATGAGAGGGTCATTTCCGTTCTCGATCAGGAGAGAATATAGTTGCGACCTGCTGATATAGCCGCTGGCGTCCACGTCCTCTGTTTGGAATGCTTTTAGAAGTATTGTTTCGTCGATCATACCGGACTTTGGTAGGTTATCCAACATTTCACAGAATTCTTCGAAGTTCAAACTTTCACTTCCTTAAAAGATAAACATAATGGAAAGTGAAATAGAAAATGTGACCATGGGACACGGAGGGTCTGCTGTGTATGGTGGATCGTAAAACAGCAGGGCGCGAAACGGGACATTGCGTTTATAGTATTTAGAAAACTAAATCATATTAAATAAATAGTAACTCTTCTTCAAATTTTCGAACACTTGTTCTTTTTCAAGAAAAAGCACAGAAATACAACTTTTAAGTAATATCCATCTTGAAAGACTATACAGATATGAATATAAATCATATCTTTTGAAAGACTATACAGATATGAATATAAATCATATCTTTTGAAAGACTATACAGATATGAATATAAATCATATCTTTTGAAAGACTATACAGATATGAATATAAATCATATCTTTTGAAAGACTATACAGATATGAATATAAATCATATTACATTGGATGATTATTTTACATAAGTTTGGTAAGAATGTTAACCAATCAATAAAATGTTGTTTTTTTATGTAGGTCAAGGTCCTGGTGACCTGTTTTCGTACGAATGTATAGTAGCCTATTTACGTATGATGTTTGAAGAGTGTGTGTCTGTCTATTGATGACTTTGATATGTGAAAGCCTTAACCGGAATAAATAATTGTTAAAGCAGATGACGGTAAGTAATGGGGACCTACTTTTGGTACAAATATAACTTACTCAACTAGATGCATCTGGGTATAAACGTTGAAGAGTAGATCTTTCAAAACTTATGCAGTCTCTATGACAACTGATGACTAAGAACAGACGCGGAGCCAAAACCCTTAAACGGAATAAACCAAATGCAAAAGTAGGTCATTGTCGGGAATAGGTACCTAATTTTGGTACTAATGTATGGTGTAAATTTTGGTACAAATGTATGGTGTTAATCTTGGTACGAATGTATGGTGTTAATCTTGGTACGAATGTATGGTGTTAATTTTGGTACGAATTTATGGTGTTAATTTTGATACGAATGTTTGGTGTTAATTCAGATTTGTCCAACATGTATAGGTCTATTGATGACTTAGAAACACAGCTAACCAAAAGGATTAATCAGATTCCATCAGTGATAAAAAGAATATTAATGTGGTTCATGGTGACCTCCTTTTTGGAAGAATTCACAGTATGTGCACGTGTAAAAAAGCAGCAGACACGGTTTTTCTTAATAAGTTCATGAGAAAGCACCTCCGTTTAAAACCGTCTCATCTCTCGCCGTGTTTGAATTCCGCTGGGAGATTGACTTGTAAATGAGAAATAGTCGATTCCAACAGATGGCAGGAGGTATATGTACAGCATTGGTTCTATATATCTAGGAAAAAGATCGACAGTCATATATATAATGTGCTGATAATGACGTCTTATTCTAAAAGACGTATATGGAAAAGTCGAAAAAGGAAATGTAGCATTCAAAGACCAGTCACCGAAAAATATGCATCGAAACAAAAAAAAAAGCACTGGTAAAATAGAGGCAATGTATGTGACATCACTGTGACATCACTGTGATATCACGAACATAAAGGGTTGACAGGATGACTTAGAAGTAGAGTTAAACAAGAACGTGTATCGATTTTTGTCTGTAGAGATTGAATAACAAAGATAACAATGTATGCCCCTCCGCTATTATTACATCAATTATTTGTATTGAAAGTCTATCCTTGAAGAAAGACAACCGATTTGCATGTTTATGTTGCATATAATTGTTTAGAAAGTTGTCACGTTTAAAGTGTATAGTTATTGAACTTGAAAAATAAATCACAATAAAAACACATTAAGTGAACCCTAATTACACAAAACTATTTAATATTTATGTTAATAAGATGCAGTTTGCACTGACGATAAGGCATAAATTAAACAACATAAATCACGTGAATAAATTACAAGTAATGTATCGCTGTTAGCATAAGAAGGCATTCGGAAAATTGTATGAATCATGTATACATGTTTTCTTCCATTTTAAGCCATTGGGGATATGACATAGTGTCTGTATGCTTTTAAATCATGAATAATAATGATAATCATTATTTAGATTACTACGGAACACCATGACTGTCTAATGATGTTGCCGATTAATATAGTCAGTGCATTCCCCTTTATATGTGGATCTTTCATGATATGCAGTGCATGTTTAATTATATGTTTGTAAATAAATATTTATATGTGGTAGAAAAGTATTTATATGTGGTAGAAAAGTATTTATATGCGGTAGATTAATCATTATATGCGATAGCTCAGTCATTGTATGTAGTAGATAAACCAATATATGCGATAGATAAGTCATTGTATGTAGTAGATAAACCATTATATGCGATAGATAAGTCATTGTATGTAGCAGATAAACCATTATATGCGATAGATAAGTCATTGTATGTAGTATATAAACCATTATATGCTGTCCATTTATCATTGTATGTAGTGTATATATGCAGTAGTTTATCTAATATATGAGGTCCTTTGAACATTATTGAACATTATATGAAGTAGGTTTGTATTTATATGAAGAGCTTCTGTTGACTTTATATGCGGTACATTTTCTAATATACGTGGTGGATACGTCTTTATATTCGGTTGTTTCAACTGCATTATATTCGGTACAAACGGCTTTATATACTTGTTGCATTTCTTATGATATGCAGTGCTTTTTCTATTACATGTATATGCTGTTGTTTTTTTCATTATGATGATGAGATCAAACGGAACACTCGTTTTTCAAGATGTTGCGATTTTATCGGAAATCTAACAGGGAGTGTGATTTAACAAAAAGAAAAAAAAAACTACCATATTTTTCAATGCGTTAGACATTACAGAGGGGAAGGGTGACACATTGCAGAGGGGAAGGGTGAAACATTAGAGATGGAAGGGTGATACATTTCAGAAGGAAGAGTGACACATTACAGAGGAAGGGTGACACATTACAGAGAGGAAGGGTGACACATTACAGAAGGGAAGGGTAACACATTACAGAAAGGAAGGGTGACACATTACAGAGGGAAGGGTGAAACATTACAGAGGGAAAGGGTGACACATTACAGAAAGGAAGGTGACACATTACAGAGGGAAGGGTGAAACATTACAGAGGGAAAGGGTGACACATTACAGAGCGGAAGGGTGACACATTACAGAAAGGAAGGATGACACACTACAGAAAGGAAGGGTGTGACATTACAGAAGGAAAGGTGAAACATTACAGAGGGAAAGGGTGAAACATTACAGAGGGAAGTGGTGACACATTACAGAGCGGAAGGGTGACACATTACAGAGCGGAAGGATGACACATTACAGAGCGGAAGGATGACACATTACAGAGGTAGGGTGAAACATTACAGAGGGAAGGGTGAAACATTACAGAGGGGAAGGGTGACACATTACAGAACGGAAGGGTGACACATTACAGGGAGAAAGGGTGACACATTACAGGGGGAAAGGTGACACATTACAGAGGGAAAGGGTGACACTTTACAGAGGGGAAGGGTGACACATTACAGAGGAAAAAGTATCACATTGCGGAGGGGCAGGGTGACACTTTACAGAGGGGAAGGGTGACACATTACAGAGGAAGGGTGACACATTAGTGAGGGAAGGGTGACAAATTACACAGGAAGGGTGACACATTACAGAGGAAGGGTGACACATTACAGAATGGAAGGGTGACACATCACAGATAGAAAGGGTGACTCTTTACAGAGGGGAAGGGTGACACATTACAGAGGAAGGTTGACACATTACAAAGGGGAAGGGTGAACATTGCAGAGAGAAAGGGTGATAAGGGTGATACATTACAGATGGGAAGGGTGACACATTACAGAGGAAGTCTGTCACATTACAGAGGGGAAGGGTGACACATTGCAGAGAGAACGGGTGACACATTACAGAGAGGAAGCGTGACACATTACATTTAAAATACCAGGTATTGAACCTGCCTACCGAGAATTCGTTGCAGGTGTGGTTCAACCTAGACTAGAACAAAGTGAGTGGTCTACCTTTTCCACGAAAAAAATCGACCGTCATAATTATATAGCCCGAATAATGGGCTGAATATGACGTAAAACACCATTCACCCACCATCCAACCAAGCAACCAACCGGGTCAGAGTAATGATAGATTCATACTCACCATCATGTTTCATTTCAATAAGTGCATCTAGCAGTTCCCTGGAAGGGTTACATTCGGCGAACACTACACTAGGGAGTTCTGACACCGGTAACTCGCCGCTCTCGTCCTTGGAGTGGGAATGCTCTCTCCATTGGTCCAGATAATGGGCTGCAATTATCAAATAATGGGATATAGTTATCAAGTAATGGGCTACAATTATTATATAATGGGCTACACTTATCAGATAATGGGCTACACTTATCAGAGTATGGATACAATTGTCAAATAATGGGCTACAATTGTCAGATAATGGGCTACATTTGTCAGGTAGTGGGCAAAACTTATCAAATAAAGGGTTATAATTGTCAGTAAATGGGTAACAATTGTCAGATAGTGGGACACAGTTATCAGATAATGGGCTACACTTGTCAGATATTGGGCTACAATTGTCAGATAATGGGCTATAATTGTCAAATAATGAGCTGCAATTGTCAGATAATGGGCTAAACGTGTCAGATAATGGTCTACAATTATCAAATAATGGGCTACAAATATCAGATAACGGGCTACAATTGTCTGATAACGGGCTACAATTGTCTGATAATTTGCTACAATTGTCAGATAATGGGCTATAATTGTCAGATTATGGGCTATAATTATCAAATAATACAATTATCAGATAATGGGCTACAATTGTCAGATAATGGGCTAAAATTATCAAATAATGGGCTACAAATATCAGATAACGGGCTACAATTGTCTGATAACGGGCTACAATTGTCTGATAATTTGCTACAATTGTCAGATAATGGGCTACAATTGTCAGATAATGGGCTAAAATTATCAAATAATGGGCTACAATTATCAGATAACGGACTACAATTGTCTGATAACGGGCTACAATTGTCTGATAATTTGCTACAATTGTCAGATAATGGGCTACAATTGTCAGATAATGGGCTAAAATTATCAAATAATGGGCTACAATTGTCTGATAACGGGCTACAATTGTCTGATAATTTGCTACAATTGTCAGATAATGGGCTACAATTGTCAGATAATGGGCTAAAATTATCAAATAATGGGCTACAACTGTCAGATAATGAACTACAATAGTCAGATAATAGGCTACAATTATCAAATAATACAACAATCAGATAAGGGGCTGCAATTATCAGATAATGGACTACACTCGTCAGATAATGGGCTACACTTGTCTGTTAATGGGCTATAGTTGTAAGATAATGTGCTACAATTTTCAGATAATGAGCTATAATTATCAGATAATGGGTCACAATTGTCAGATAATGGGCTTCATTTGTCAGATAGTGGGCTACAATTGTCAGATAGTGTGCTATTATTTTCAAATAATGGGCTACAATTGTGTGATAACGGGTTACAATTATCCGATAATGGTCTATAATTATCAGTTTATGGGACACAATTATCAGATAGTGAGCTACAATTGTCAGATAGTGGGCTACAATTGTCAGATAATGGGTTACAATTTTCAAATAATGGGCTACAATTGTCAGATCATGCTTTACAATTGTCAAATAATGGGCTACAGTTATCTGATAACGGGCTACAGTTGTCAGATAATGGGATACAATTGTCAGATAATGGACTACAATTGTCAGATAATGGACTACAATTGTCAGATAATGGCTAAAATTATCAGATAATAGGCTACCATTATCAGATAATGGGCTACACATGTCAGATAATGGGCTATTGTTATCAGATAAAGGGCTACCCTAGTCAGATAATGGGCTACATTTGTCAGATAAGGGGCTACAATTATCAGAAATATTGGCTACAGTTATATACAGGTGACATTATGGTGTATATAGACCGGCGATGGACAGCAATCTGTCACAAGCAGCATGAAAATGAAAAGAAGTCATCCTATAGAAACCACGGTAACCATGGTAACTAAACGCATTGGCCCTCACTGCATCCCACACAGGAGCAAATTAAATATACATGGAAAAGGACAATACACAACACCACATAAAGAGTGGTGAAGAAATATTTGTATAACCAGAAGAAAGCAAATCTAATAGATAATAGTCCCTAAAATACGCTGCAATCATGTTATAATGCATGTGTAATATAACGGAATATACAGTAATATAACGGAATATACAATTAGACGAAGGGAGAGCTGTTGTTCAGTTTAAATGAATAGTTTTGTTCAAGATTAACCCCCACCCTCACCCCCAACCCCCACATTTTTTTACTTTTCTCTAAGACCTGTTTGTATTGAGTTATTTTTTCTTTCCTTTTACACGAAATAAGATATGTAAAAAAAAAAAGTAGAATGTTTGATGTTAAACTGTATTAACCGCCAATTTAAATACCAAGGAGATGAATTTTATATTTATTTCGATGTAAATGGAGAGCATATGGCACCATATGAAATGTTATGCCGGTGCCGCCGTAAACCGCAATTCAACTCAATATCTCCGTGGCTTCAAACAATAGATTAATAATAATTTAATTCAGATATGTTACAATATATGTATTAAACATCACAATATTACTAGAAACATATGCAAATGGGTTGAACTACAAGTTATTACAACAATAGTTACAGTTCTCTCCATTGTGGCTGACACATATATGTGGTTATTGGTCTGAAAGTGTAACAATACAGTTGAATATGAATTTGAGAAGAAAAAAAAAAGAAAAGAAAGGAGACACTTAAATAAAAAAAAAATAAAAAAAGATATACTCGGTAAAAAAACGTTTTGGACCAGGGTATATAAAGTCATATAAAAATAAAACTAGTGGACAGAATTTAAGTATCTTTTTTTAGTAACCAAGGTCTATCCTACCCGGTTAGTTTGGTACCAAAGGCATTACATTCGAAACAAGATTTCATTTTAAACAAATATCGCGAACACACAAAGGGTCTGTAAAAAATGTTGCAAAGTCCATAAAAAGTAACAGTTACGGACACATTCGAGTAACCAATAAAAATATTATTATATTGATTGTTGATCTATTGTGAATTATCAACTGAGATAATAAGGGTTATGGTCGAATGGCATGGTTCAGCGATCATTGTACGGGTTCGAACACTGTCATGGTCCAAAAGTTTTTTTACAGAGTATATATATATAAATAAATTAAACACCGCCGTGTCATCCGTAACCCGCATAATCTCCATCAACAAAAAAAAAACGCATCGCTGATCAGACTGATAAAAATAACAATACCAACAATACTAAACGCATATTTCTTTCTGTAGCTTTCGGCAATAATAAAAGAACTCTATAGCACTTGCTTCGTTCGTTTCAATCCTATTAAATATGCGTAATATCATAATATACTTCTTATTGTTATCATTTGAAACAAATATATTTAAACCAACCATACTATACTCTGTAAAAAAAGTTTTGGACCATGGCAGTGTTCGAACCCGTACAATGATCGCTGAACCATGACATTCGACCATAACCATTATTATCTCAGTTGATAAGTCACAATAGATCAACAATCAACAATAATTATCGTTTACAATAAAAGTTTGCGAAAAAATAATAATCTTTTTATTGGTTACTCGAATGTGTCCGTAACTGTTACTTTTTATGGACTTTGCAACATTTTTTACAGACCCTTAGTGTGTTCGCGATATTTTTTAAAAATCAAATCTTGTTTGGAATTCAATGTTTCTGATACCAAATGAACCAGGTAGGGTAGACCTTGGTTACTAAAAAAGATACTTAAATTCTGTCCACTAGTTTTATTTTTATATGACTTTATATACCCTGGTCCAAAACTTTTTTTACCGAGTTTTAGCGTAGTTTTCAACAATACTGAAACCATTCGCGTTCAATGTAAAACTGTAAACCATTCTGTAAACTGTAAACCAGTCTGTAAACTGTAAACCCATTCTGTAAACTGTAAACCATTCTGTAAACTGTAAACCATTCTGTAAACTGTAAACTGTAAACCATTCTGTAAACTGTAAACCATTCTACTGTAAACCATTCTGTAAACTGTAAACCATTCTGTAAACTGTAAACCATTCTACTGTAAACCATTCTGTAAACTGTAAACCATTCTGTAAACTGTAAACCCATTCTGTAAACTGTAAACCATTCTGTAAACTGTAAACCATTGTGTAAACTGTAAACCCTGTAAACCCATTCTGTAAACTGTAAACCATTCTGTAAACTGTAAACCATTCTACTGTAAACCATTCTGTAAACTGTAAACCATTCTGTAAACTGTAAACTATGTTCACCTCGAAATTTCTTTTCTTTTCTTCCTGGTCTATTGAACTCTGAAACAGAAACAGACAACTACAAATGATGACATAGTTCCATCATGATTAATAATAACGTATCGTTATATGCCATGTTGTTATGTGCATTTTATAATTACATTAATTATAAAATCGAAGATTGTTTTAATACAAGTTAAAACTCTTAAAGTGTGACAAGGGTTATTACATTATCTAAAGATCTAAGCAATACGTTATACCTGTACACTTATAACATATAAATGGATATAAATGTCGAAAAAAGCATTCGAGGACAACCGTCAACCACAAACAAAATGAAAAAGAAACAAACAACAACTACTCAGATGTATAAAGGGCAATATTTGACATCACAAACATAAAAGGGTTGACCTCAGGGCTACGGGGTTGGAGCGGTCAGTGGCAAGAAGGGATCGTTGAGAAGGCGTAGGGGATATTTAAACCAGGTTCTAGGGTGAATCAAACCTCACCCTTACCCTATTGTCATCCCAATATAACGGGAAAGTGTAAATAAAGATATTCCCTCCAGGTTATATTCTCTAAAAAAACAAAGCAGCATTAATAGGCAATATAAGTAAAACACATAAATGATCACGTATGTATATAATATAAAAAACAACCTAGATAGCCACAAAACAAGTACTCAATGACTTGACAGAAGCCAGAGCAACAAGAGAACAACCCGTTAAGGGTACGACAAGACAAGATTTAAGACAAACATCAAACGCTACCGTCCAATGAGGATTTAGGTTGACGTCATCATAGGATCTTTACGGTCATCGCACAATCAAACAGGTTATTATGATGACCAAGCATCTTAAGAAGTTTGTAAATCGCATCACCATAGAAATCAGGTTGTGATAGTCGCTGAAGAGTTCTTACATAACTTTTCTATTTTAAAAGTAGATCATGGTTACGATAATGTTTTATCGAAGTTTATGGTAACGGTAGCCATGCTGGAGTAATTGTTGTGTTATATAGATATTACGAATATTAAAAGTTAAGAAACATGTATTCCGTAAGAAGTAGCTCAGGGAACATCCCCATATATGTGGATATGTATATGTAATACAGTATGACAGATATAGTACGCCACTAACTGACATTGGTCAACAAAGCTTTGGGGTTAGATGTTTGTCTGTGCGGTGTGTGTCTTTTATAATTGCACCTTCTTCTAAAGGTTACTTTGCAATTTTAGGTCAAACACGTACATAAGAAGTAGGTTTATCATTTCCGGTAGTCATATAAACGTGTCAATCATCCGATACAAGTATAACAGCATCCGATATAAAATTGCAGTTGTGTGATGGCAAGACAAAAATATTACATTCAGGCTCAAAATCAGTAGATACAAAATTTATTTCAGCGAATAAAACAGCTTTTTGATCAATTGTGGCATTAAGACATATTACACTTATTTCCATGTTGGATCTGTTGTTCTGTTGGGTGAGGAGTATCTACTCCGAACCCCTCTGTGGCCTCAGTAGTGTCACTTACCTGATTGGACAGTTCGGTTAATAGCTTTTCCTTTGTTTTAACAAACAAATCATGAACCATCGTAGTTTGAGCTACAAAGATATTATTAAAAAAAACATAAACACGAATAATAGATGTTTTAATGTTGTTTTTTTCATACAAATCCTAGTTTTTTTGTATATATAGTGTCAATTATGTAAATACACTTTTTTTAACAAAGCAGATCTTGGTATTATAATCAGGTGCATATACATGATTTGTTGTTTCGTTTATTATTGATTTTGTTTTTGGAGTGAGGGGTTGGGGAGGTGAGAGGTGGAGCGTTAAATATGAGCCGTGGAATCGGTGAGCCTGTGACCACTGACCCAACCCCAACCCAAACCCCATCCCCACCCCACTACCTGAATTGTTTTGTTTCATACTTGGCACTTGATGACGCATTTTGAGAATATTTTGGTCGTTAAAGTAGCTAACAACAGTAAAGTTTTCACTGCAAAACCGTCCGTCCAAATTATTTCAATGCGTTGAGGTCATAACATAATGCATGATGTTGATTAAAAGTCAAGATTAAAGCACGAGTTCTTATTAAAAAAAACGTAATTGAATATGCGTAAAATTAATTAAGAGTTGGTAACTCATAATTCGAGCTTTTGGCAATGATAACAACAGGGTAATAGTTAATGAATTTATATTGTACATGTAGTTATAGAGTTCGGATTCACAACATATATAATAAATACTAAAAAGGGGATTCCTTGGAAGCAATAAACACGAGCAAGAGATAAAAGTAGCAGACTCGGTTTTATTGAGTCTGTTCATGAGAGGTAATGTAAAGTGCAACACCTCTTACGCCTCCGAGCACCGGCTTAAGCGGTATTCTACTTTAAATTAAATTGAATTGGGGTTTTAAGGCGCACCAACACATGAAAAGGTTATATGGCGCCTAAAAGGCATGAACATGCCAGGCTGATCTTCCATGTACATCGAGATAAAATATGGAAAATTGGCCTAGAACCTTCTCACCCTAAACTGCAGAGTTGCTGCAAATTCGATCGTAGAAACTCCATTTACGCTGGAGCCACGTTATTGTTTTTCTGCCACTGTTCTTTTGATGCGAGCGAGATAGCACCTGAAACAATGCAGGGATCATGATGAAGACCTTTAATGAACATGAACAAAAAATGATAAAATGAACATGAATTTGGGGGGATTCTATCCCTCTGCCTACCCCTCCAAAGGGATCTGCAGTGGCCTTATTCTTTGCCCCGTGACCAAACGGGGCCCCCGGCAACCACACGGGGCTCTACTTTAAAGCCACCGTTGGTAAGCTTTAACACTGTGTGCATTTGTTGCAAAATGTGCCTGTTGCTGGCGGGATAGAGGCTTAAATTCAATGATACACAACGATGGACCAGACGCTCACCCCAATGCAATTAGACAATCATAGGCTAAAACCTTGCTTGTCGGAAATTAGTAGACGCCCGCGACGGTCCCACCCATTAAGCACCGCCCTAGGTAATTGAATTTAAATTCTTTTTTTTTTCACGAGAACAATGGTCAAACTTCTCACGTGTTTGTCCATCTGAGACAATTCTCAAAATGGTGAAGTTGGAGACGTCCACGCCCTGTTGTCTGAGGTACCGCCCCAGCTCTGCCACAGTCACCCTGCCCGACTCGTCTACCTCTAGATCAGTCCACATCAACGTTTCAATCACACGCTCGAAATCGTCATCTGTAATTGGAGGCAAATGTATTATAATTACACGAGTGTGTGTACGAGAAATATGATGACTGAAATCCAAATGATAATAAGCTTAGAACATTTAGAAAAGTTAAATCAAATTATGAACTGGGAAAATATTTACGCACTTTAATTTTACAAAATGGCTACAAACACCTTTGTCAAAATTAGAATTAGCAACAGTAAAGCGTTTGCTGAAGAAGGTCGTCATTATAAATTTCCGTTAGTACAAAGAGTATGTCAGCTGTGTAAACAGAATGCTGAAGACGTATTACATTTTGTACTTAAAGCTGTACAGTCCCTATTTTAACTGATAATAACTCATGAATATGAATGAGTCACGTGTGAAGTAGTTTCAAATCGACGAACACCCCAAAAGTCGGTATATAAGGAGAAATCGATACGTAAAATTTCACATTTTTATTTAACCTTCCAGAATATATGTGATAAAAAAAGAGTTGCCCGGAACGGGATTTGAACCACAGCCTTTGCACTTGTAAGATTTGGAAGATGTATGCTGAACCTCTAGACCACTGCTATTTATTGGTATTGTGTAGCATTTTAAACACTAAATAGGCATTCCGTAATAACAAGAGCGCGCACACAAACTCATCAAGCGCTAAATAACAAGTCGATATATGGTTGATTTGAGACGAAGTATTAGTTTCATATTGATAAGATACAGTATTACACCAGGCAATATTTACACGTGCGGCAATATGGACTGCATATGTATTGATCCATCTTTATTTGCGTTCAAATATGTTAAGTTATTTTGCCTCATAATATATGGTAGTTAGTATACCATTTTCTAAAGTAGCGTTGTAGTTCAGTGGTTAGAGCACAGGACTTGAAATCAGAAGGTCGTGTGTTCGAGCCCCGAAAGAAGCTACCTTTTTTTTTTCGGTAAAAATTACTGTTACCTGTGTATAGGTACGATGTGCACTGGTCGATGTATATACAGTAAATGATTTCATGCGCTATATTTGCTCGCTTAAATACCCGATTTCGACATGAACTGGTGAACATGAAGTTACAAATAAAGACACGCCTACAAAGAAGAAATCGATTGATATAGGGACTCTGTAGCTTTAAGTGTTGGATGTTAATAGACTGAGAGATCTAAAATAATAAACGCTATTAATCAGTGTTATCCACCGTTTAACTTCATGGGTGACTCATCTAAAATATGTTTTATTACATTTCTATGGGTGAAAGACTGGGATTTCTCAGTGAAAGAATATTCATAATCCCTAAATATTAATAACGGTCAGATTTCATTATTGATGTAGTTGCGTATCAATAGGACAATTAATGTGGTTAAATGGGTTTATGTTGCTTACCGTTATAATTTAGAACCTAGGCTTTACATATTCCCCAGTGATAATAATATTTTATTCCGAAACTACTTGATTGAATAAATATTTTACAAACTTCAATAAAAAAGGAAGCGCAATTTACTATGTTACAATGCTACAGAATACTCAAATGCCAAATTGTCGGAACCAATCAAATTTATTCCGTGGTAGTTTCGTGTACTATTTTTTGAAATAACTTAACATTGTATGGTTTAAAAAATGTTGCCTTATATAAGGCTCGAATCCCGAATCTTCGTTTCCGTAGACACATAGTAGACGACGCTCTAACCGACTGATGCGGTATTAAATAGTATTATAACAAATGCCATGATCTGCAATCTGATCGGTTCCGATAATTTGGCACGTGAGTGATCTCGCTATGACCAGTCACCAAGGACTTACTCGTGCCGTCCATTGTCTTGCTTCCGTTGAATCTCCTCTAAGATGTGGTTTGATCGGCGGCTACCATTCCTCTAGCTATAGACACCATAATCAATACCAAATGCTTCAATGAATAATGACAAAACAAATGATTGCTATCGTTAACTGCGTGATAGCATATGGTTCTAACATCATGAAGTAGGTATGTGTCAAATAAGCAGGTTTAGTTCAAACGGCATTTATAATTGCCATTTTCAGACTTTTATGTAACAGCAGTTAGAAGTTTAATGTACGATGATGATTTTTACCAAAAAAATGACCATTCATTATCGTGACGATTGTTTTGTATCGCCAAATATAATTAAGCCTCAGCCATTTTGTACGAAATATATACCCGCACGCCTCTCTCCACCCCCAGCCCCCCCCCCCCCCCCCCCCCCCCCCTCCACTCTCCACGCAGCCCATACCAGACCCTATCTCCCCCACCCTATTGATAGAAAACAGAATCAAAACAGGGTTTTGTATTAATTAAATTGGGGTTCGGACCCTCACAAACCTATTACGGGTTACGGGGTGAATGAATGGATCACCAATATTCGCTTATTGAAATATATAAATATATGGATCTACGTGGGGTGGGGTGTGGGGTTGATATACGCTTCCGTAATTAAGCTTGCCAGGCTTTAATTATGTAAATTGCAATTATTATATTTGTTGAAAAACTAATATAAATCATCAAAGAAAAAAGAGTTAATTAAGATTCGTATTCATTTAAATAATAAATTAATGATATTTTAAGTGTGCATTTTGTAAGAAAATTTCGCGACGACTTAATTACAAACGTGCATTACTTATTAGTTTAATTATGTTGTGTTAATTAATCAAATGACGTCATATTAATTTTTAGTGAAAGTGTTTTTTTTTTAATTTTCCATTTCTTTCCAATAAAAGCACTTACCTTTAATAATTCCGTATAAACCAAATTGAATACAAGAATGTTTTGAGATCATATCTTGGCATACATGTGTCCAATTTGGCATATCACTGCCTGCGTAAGACGATATGTTTTTGAAACAAAACATGCTCACTAAGCGGAAAGTAAACTTGTAAAAGACAGATATAGTTCAAATGAAATGTTATATGTCTTTATAAATATAACAAGTTTGCTAAACACTGTGTTAGTCCAAACATGCCAATATATGTTTAACTAATCACAATGGAAGAGATAAAGTTGAACCTTTAAATGCCCAAATTTATTTTTAAAAAGTATGTTGCCGTTGCAGAGTCGAATATATTATGATATTTCTATAAATACATTCACATGCTTTTTAATGTAAAAAGTTATTTCATAATGTTCACGCAGTAACTTTTATCTATCTTTTACCATGCTTGGGTTGGGGTTTTGAGTGGGGTTGGGGCGTCCGTGGTCGAGTGGTTAGAGTCTCTTACTTGAAATCACTTGCCCCACACCGCTGTGGGTTCGATCTCCCGTAAGCTTAGGAATCTTTATGTGCGGAAGCTATTCAGCTGGCTTGCGGAACGTCGGTGGTTATACCCAGGTGCTCGCCCGTCGATGAAAATTGCCCGGAGGGACACCTGGGGTCCTTCTCAATCAATGGAAGCATTTTTTTTAAATAATATTTTATTGCAGATATGTTACAATACATCAATTCAACATCACAATATTCATAGAAACATATATATATTATCACAACATTAGTTAAAGTTCTCTCCATAGTAACAGTTATCTCCATAGTTACAGTTCTCTCCATCAATGGAAGCTGGGAATTCGCCATATGACCTTAGCTGTTGGTGAGACTATAAAATACAATTCAATAAAAAAGACACAAAAAATAGTTGTTGGATTAACTTGATGATGAGCACATTCACAGAGTTATGTCCCTTGAGTATGGCATAATCGATTATTTTTTATTTCTGAAAGAAATAACTTTAATTTGATCCCAGGGTTACAATTTTTCACAAACGTGTTAGAGGACCATTATGCGTACGACATGCACAATAATAGACCTCTAATCGTCTTGTGGTTTCAGAGAAGAATATTTTTTAAAGATTTTCCTATACAACTCTATGTAAGAGTCTATGTGACCTCCAGGAAAAGACGAACTTCGACTCCAGGGCTAAACATTGGCAGGGGACCGTACGCTTATGCTACATGTAATATATAAGAGCCAGCTCGATGCATTATGGTTTCAGAGAAGATTTTTCAATTCTTTCCTTATATAAGATATGTAAAACATATAACATCTCTATATACAAACGGATGTACACCGGGACGCGGCCATTTTTTTAACCCCTGGAACTTCATTTGCACAAACTTAATGATTACTATATACCGATCATTTCCAAAAAAGGAATTAATAAAAATTCGTATTGTGGTTCTGGATAAGAATATGTTTTAAGGTGCTTACTATTTTAGTAACGGCGGCCATCTTGAACGTCCGATTGACCAGTTCTTTTCTTTTGTATGGTTTTCTCCACAACCTTGAGAATTTTTAGTAAAACTTTCCAAGCGGTTTCAGATAAAGTGCTGCTAACGGACAGCCGACGGACACTGACGGAGAATAGCCCATTGTCAGACATGACCTTCCTATGTACCGTAAATCCTACAGCTTCCGTGTTGGCTTGTAGTCGTTCTCGCAGTAGAATTAGAAGACGATGTCTCAAAGATACTTAGTGAATCTGAATCTAGACACAGAAACATACTGGGACACTGGAAGAAATCGCAGTAAGACAAACGCAAAATCAACAACGACTTCAGCTCGCTTTTATATTTAAACATTCTCTTTTGATCATGGTTGGCTCGTGTTCCAAGCTGAAGCCGTTCGAAGGTGCGTATATGGGCTGCTTCAGCAGGTTTTTCGAATACACAGTTCACCGCTGCGGGTTCGAATCCTACTTGGAGCTTAACTTGTGAGAAAGTATCGATTCTAACTGATAGCAGGAGGCATACAGTACTGGTTCTACCCAGGAAAAATGGGCTGGGCTGAGCGTCATATATGGCCTAAAATGTGCAAATGTAAAATGATGTAACACACCATTCAAACAAACAAACTTATAATGTAGTTATCCGGAAAGGAATTGTTCTGAAATGGTAATGGCTTGACGAACTTATTAAATTACTCTCTTGTATAATCAAGTTACTTTTACTACTCCAGTTTTATCTGAAGTTAACAGTTTTCGTTTCCGTCTTGTTTGTTAATCTGCCTGTTTTTAATTGTTTAAGTATACTACTGGAATCCTTTCCTCTTAAAACAATAGATTTAACCCTTTGAAAATCAAGAACCTTGGTCGCTTAGATGCTGAAATATTGGGTAATACAGATGTTAAGTGTGAGCATTTTAAAAATCTAAGATGACCGCCATTCTCGCGTTTGAGAAAGATGGAAACATGTTTTCCGATTCCTTATGGTATAACATGTCCCCAATGTACAGAATTGTAAATTTCCAAGAATACTCAAAGAAATTAAATACAAACTTTTTGAATCGGATTATTTCGCTTTAATGTTGCCTTTAAATTGCGCGCGTGTGTGTGTGTGTGTATGCGTGCGTGCGTGCGTGCGAACGTGCGTCTGTGGGAGAAAGAGAGAGAAAGAGAGAGAGAGAGAGAGAGAGAGAGATGGTGGGGGAGGCCAGGGGACACAATATAGCATATCGAAATATACATACTTTTTTTGTTTTTATTACAAAATTAATTTCTAACATAACCTACATGGAGGATAAACTTTATTAAGTGTTTATCTCACGTTTACGCATGTCTCTTTTTAGTTCTTTGTAGATTATGTTCCTAGTCTTTTGCATCGTTGACAACTATTGTCTAGGATGTTTTACTAATTACACATAAGTACTCTATTGCGTCTAGCAATAAGGATACGGAATTATTAAATATTTTTGACAATTATTCCGAATAATGTATTGCAGAATGCGCATTTGCTACCTTTAAAATAAGTTATTATAATCATTGAGTCTAAGTCGAACAAGCTTCATACAAACTGCATTATTTCACTGATATATAAATATATATTGTAATAGACGTGCATGATTGGTGTAACCCATCAGTTTATACAGTCACTGGTTACAAAATGGTTGTCCTCGCGAGGCAACAAGAGTCCATTCAAGAATGAACCCGAAGGCTGGCAAGAAAATGAGTGATTGTTCAATACATGTTCAGTTAAGATCAAATTTCTTCTAATATCTCACTCCAAGCGGGAAATCCAAGAATATACTACTTGTAAAATAAAAATAGAGACTAACGCTCAATTCATAATTGTGTTATAATTTATATGTTAAATCATACTTAAAAGAATTAAAGTTCATATCATATGAAATATGTTTTTCGCCAATTTCGGAGGTACACGCATGTCCTGTATTGATAAAATGCCGCTCTAAACATTTAGCACAAAAACACTTAAATGTAAAATCGTGCGTGTATCATACGTCAAAAAGTAAAAAGTTTCAAGTAAATTACATAACTATGACATTTAAAAAAAGCAACATATTTCAGTAACATTACTTTATTCTTTGCGACTCCCAAATCAATCACAGTTCGTTCATAACGGTGGGAAAAAAACGAAAGCGCACTTATTCATCAAGAGAAATTTATATTCACAAAGCAAGAAATAAACATTAACGGCTTAATTAGGGAGCCATGATACTTAATGGTGATTATGATAATAAATCAAACTAGGAGTTTACATTTTGACAGGGGGAATACACATATACTGAAAGGAAAAAGAAACGCATAATCAAAAAATTGCCTTTACTGCACTATTATATACACCTAATTCCACGTAATATTCCAGATATATCTCAACGTGTTTTGTACAAAAAGGGGTTACAACTAATTACAGAAATGACAACTCTATCATGTAGTAGACCTTTTAATCAAAGTATACTTTGTTACACGAAATTCATAAATGTTGAAGTTTCGCTTGAAAAGGTCAAGCCTTTTTAGTATTGTGTTTCATGTTAAGAAATTGCAACGTTTAAAACCTAAGTCTGTTCATCTGCTTGAGCCAAATGCGCATTCTGTCGATAATGAATATTTAAAGGGGTAAACATTGGTGTGTTCGGTGCTGTTTAAACCTTCTTTCCGAAGGGACAGGCCTTATGTCGTCCTGTACCATTCCTTTAGCAGTAGCATATTAAACATACAATATATAGCGAAAACATCCATTATGCGTTTCATTTTCTTTTCAGTATAGATAGACCATTATACGAACATGCTTTCAACGTACTAATATTAATTAATCTCATTAAAATCGAGACATATGACATTAGTAAGGTAAAAACAGATAATTCGAAATCATAAAAATGTCATTGTCATCGATAAAATATCAATTAGAAAACTAGTTAAAATGTCAATTAATGTAGATAATCGATCATCAAATGGTTAGTAACCATGACTACAGATACCAGCAAAACATATATTTATCAACTGAGATCTCTTAATTACACTTCCAAGACCGCCCACATATAGTAATTGTAATAGGCGATGAACATTGTATGATGTTTATGCTGAATAAAATAATTGAATTGAGTAATAAAAAAAACTATAGAATGAAATGAGCTTAAAGGGACACATGGCAATCTTAAAGTGTTTATCAAACATTGCAATTAGTATCTCTATTTATTTATCCAGTATCATTTTAACTTCAAAACTGCTTGTATATAATTAATAAAAACTTTGAGTTTACTTGTTTATGTCTTATACTACCATAGGTTTAAAGATATTATTGGTGCAATGTAATCAACCATTAATAATATGCAACAACAATTTGCTTTAAACTATTCTTATAATTAATATTAATGATTGAACAAATGCAAGTTATGTTGAAAAACTAAAGGGACACCGTGAGTTTTTCAAAAATCAAGATTTCCATGTGTCGCTTTAAAGAGACTGGAGACGAACTAGAAAAGAGACAGATGTCAATCCAAATGAATACCATATCATAATGTGTAGTTTCATACGAATGTAAATGCACATGCATTAAATTGTGTACAGCTATTTAATTCCATAGAAGAAAATGGTTAGAACTATTTATCAGAGGGAGTAACTACTGGCCCGAAAAGGGTACCATTGCTGGAGGCGGCACGCCGAGTGCTATAGTATCCTTCAAGAGTCAGTAGTCACTGCCGAGGATAACTAATTCTAATCCATTGATTCCTAAGGCATTAAATTGTTGTTTATTATATATCATAAAATATAACAGTTTTTTATTTAAGAAATAGAACATCGTTTACTGTGAATTATCGTACAATAATTTCACTCGCCTGGAGTGAAATTATTGTTTACAACTGAACGACAAACCGTGATATATTTTAGATAATTCACCGTAAACGATGTTCTATTTCTATTCTAATACCCCTAACATGTGAAAATAACGCACACATCTGAAATCTTTCGCATTGCTTTGCTTACTCTCCTAACGTTGCATACGTTACAATGCGTAATGCGCAATGCGCAATGCTTATTCTCCTAACGTTGCAAAAATTACAGTGATATATAGTTCAATATAACGAGATATTTTAAACTAGCTATATACTGCGGGTGTATTAGAATTTTGACTAATAAAATTAAAATTTGGAGTGTGAGCCGTGTAAACAATGTATCTGCTTTTTGTTCTTTAAACAAGCGCGTCACTGACACAGATTGACTACTGCACGGTCACGTGACGCTTTGCTGTTTTTTAAAAAAGAAGCTTAAATATATACTATTGCACGCTAAATTTATTAGTGCACGGTCACGTCATGAACTATTGAATGTTGGCATATTTCCAATGAGAATGGTCAAAACTATTTAATCACATGTGACTGCTTCTAGACCAACGAAAAACGCTTATATTTTATGATATGTAATAAAACCGCATGATACCTTCGGTTTAATTATTGTTTATGAAAATATTTGGTCTGGAAAACTCAAGACTCGGCATATTTTTATTGTTAAATCATAAATATTAATTCATAAATTCATGTTGCTATCATTAATTTTGTATATATAATTCATTAACAGTTTACTGTGAAAACGAGAATGTATTAAGGTCTTTAATCATCAAATGAATGAATTAATGTGAATGATGTATACAACAAAAACTAGACCAAATTATGTCGTTAACACCGCGAATGCTAGTCTAGTGCATATATTCAAATGACATATTCAAGCGAAATATATTTTCATATTCGTGTTGGACTAATCATACTTCCAGATCGACTCTAATCCCTGTAAATACAAACAAAACAAAACAAAACAAAACAAAAAATAAAATAAAAAATGACTGTCCTAACCATAAAGGTGAAACATTTCTTTGTAGCAATTTAGAATACACTACAACGCTCTAAAATCTTCCACCGCTGTGGTTATACACGGTACATAACATCACAACCACTGTGGTTATACACGGTACAGAACATCACAACCACCGTGGTTATACACGGTACATAACATCACAACCACCGTGGTTATACACGTTACAGAACATCACAACCACTGTGATTATACACGGTACAGAACATCACAACCACCGTGGTTATACACGGTACATAACATCACAACCACCGTGGTTATACACGTTACAAAACATCACAACCACTGTGGTTATACACGGTACAGAACATCACAAGTAGTCCCTATAATAAAATACACTTGACCATGCATTTTTGTGTTAACATATCCATTTAAAAGTGACACACGGCAATCTTGAAATAAGTTTAATGAATGTTGTTTAACGGCTCATCAACACAGTATAGGTTATTTAGAGCCGCCCTAGAGAGAGGGGAACGATACATAGGAATCCGGGAACCTGCCCTACTCTTATTATTGAATAGATTTTTTTTGGTTCTTTAACGTGCTCGGAGGATATACCGATACACGAGACCGCCCGGTTTACGTCCCCATCCGACTGACGAGGCTAAGAACTAAGTGTCTTGCCCAAAAACACACCGACGAAACTCAGTGGCACCGCGGAGGATTGAACCCGGGGCCTCCGGTTACAAGTCCGCCGCGCTACCGACTGAGCCAAGCAAGTTTAAAGTATCAAAAGTGGCACCTAGATTTATGAATATAATATCGTTTTGACTTCGAACTAAAATATAAATAAATATAATTTGGAGTGTTCAAGTGTTCGTCTTTACGTTAATAATAATAATAATAATAATAAAATAATATAATAATAATAATAAAAATTATAAAAGCTTTATTTAAAGATGGTAACTCAATCAATTTACAACAATTGTTCTCCCTTGAGGCCATCAAATGAAGAAACATGTAACACACACACACAAGGTTATATACATACACTATTATACAATTCTGAAGAGTTTCGCTGTAAAACTAAAAGTCCCTGTATAAAAAAAATAAAAAAATGCATAAGTTCTTTTTAAGTACTTCACCAAATGCAAGCAAATTAAAATTAACTAGTATTACCTAAGAGATAAGAATATAATTTATTTATTTTTTGAATTCTTTGATATGTTTGGCTTGTCGCATTGGAAGTGCGGTCAAGTTCCATATGACAGCACCAGAATAACGAATACTTTGCTTGTATATACTTTCTTAAAACATATTCAAGTACAGCCTCACATAAATTGTTATTTTATATGTAATTCCTTTTGTTCTTTGATATCCTTGGATTATTGATTAAAATGTGTGATTGATATGATCTATGATTAATTAAGGAGTATATGTATTGAGAATTGAACTATAAGTCAGTGTGTAGAAATATGTGTAACCTGTCATGTGATTATAATTATGTTTTACAAATTATGTATGTAATGATGAGAGTTTAAATCAATAAAATAAACTATCTATCTATCTATATACTTAACCTATGTTTCAGGACGATTAGATCATCATTTGAACAAGTACTTAAATTATAAGAGACAAAGATGTTTTGAAACAAAGATGTAAGATAGTCTGGAGCAAGATTATTGACGCATTTGTAAACTGTACTGCTTTATGAAATGGTATTCGATTATTGATAATTAACCATTTAAGTTCTTTAAATAAGGGTTTTGAAGATGCTTCAAATGGCTTATTAAGGATTATCCGAGCAGCTCTTTTTTGGATTCTATTGATATTGTTGCTAGAGCAATTTCCCCAAATAGTGTCCCCACTAACGTAACATATTGTGTATGTATCATCTGTGCAATATATTCAACAGTTAGTAAAATGTCGACATTAGTGGCCCTGAACAATTCAAATAATTATCAATAATGACCTAAGGAAAGGTTTGTACAAAAACTATCGGGACGCCTCGAGTTTTAAAAAAATCAAGATTGCCGTGTGTTCATTTAATAACCGTACATTTAGCATATATTCTATACTCACGACACTAGCGTAAATCCAGCATCCTTAAGATCATGTTACATCTCTGCAAGCATTTTCATTTATTTATCCAAGACAGTATGTATTGAATTAAAGTTACACACACAAGTACACGTATGTGGGTTTTTATAACAACGTATTGCATTTTATTTCGCAGCCGTATATCAGGACTTTATTTTTGCCAGAGCCTTCTGTATTTATCCCGGACTCAGAAAGCTGTTATGGTTGTTGGACTGTATACCAACGTCATTTTACTGGTCATAAAACAATTATATTTTAGTAAGAATACCGGGACGCAGTCAAATTGGTATACAGGCATTGTATGGGTCTTCTACTATTTGAATTACGTATCAATTTTAGGGATACAGTCTACAAGTTATGATCTGCGCATGCGCATATATCTGGTTCTAACCGTTTTTGCTACAAGAATTATATGTAAATTTCAGGAATACAGTGGATACAGTCTATAAATCTGTTCTCAGCATACGAATACAGCTGGTTCCAAATCGGTATCGTATTTATATACAGTCCCTGATTATAATTAGAACCTTTCTGTTTTATTTGTTTTCAAGAAGTGACGACGATTTAATCTCACAGAGAGTGTTGTTTCATGATTTTGTTCATTAAAAAAAATACGAAACTTTGAATGTATCATATATCCACCCATATATAATGCAGAATCCGACTGTTTTTATTCGGTAAATACATTTTTTGGAGGACTTTCTTTAAAGGGACACACGACAATCTTGATTTTTTAAAAGCTCACGGCCTCAGGTTAGTTTGTTTGTACATAACATGCATTGTTAATCATTAATATTAATTATAAACAAATAATAAAGCAAATTGTTTTTGCATATTATTAACTGTTGATTATATTTTCACCAATAATATATTTAAACCTACGGTAGAATAAGACGAAACAATGAAACTGAAAATGTTATTTAATTATATATGTGAGCAGGTTTAAGGTCAAAATGGTACTGAATAATTAATTGGAGACCCTATTTCAATGCTTGATAAACACTTCGAGATTGCCACGTGTCCCTTTTATTAATCACCTGAATATGTAATCCTTGTTAAATAAATTATCATTATTGTTGTTGCTTTTTTTTGCTGGCGTTGCTTCTGCTGATGTTGTTGTTGTTGTTGTTGTTGTTGTTGTTGTTGTTGTTTAAATGGGATAATTATTTCAGCGTTCACAATATTACTATATATACGTAAGACTATAATTACGAACACCGGAAGTGATCTGAATATTTATCTGTATCGTCTTGTTTCTTGTAACCATGGCAACTGGTGTACATCTGGTTCGGAACAGTGTTCTTCCTGTCGACTGAGACGGGGTCCAGTGCTTGATAAAATACCCGCATAGAGACGGGATCTCATTGGCCATTTCTGAAATAGGAACATGTAGAACAGGCATTATCAAATAGGGGAAATGGTTTTGCAAAAATGTCGACGTTTTACTTTTCCTGACTTTGAGGCGGCTATAAATATGCGGCCCGTATACACATCAGTAGTGTTATAACATACTGGTTACCTTTGGATTATCAATCTCAATCTGTGTTGCTTAAACCGGTGCTAGGTGGGGAGAGGTGTTGCACCTTATATTACCTCTCATGAAACCGAGTATGCTACATTTCTCTCTTGCTTGTGTTTGTTACTTCCAAGGGATCTCATTTTCAGTGTTTATTGACATTTACACACATGTTTTGTTTTGTGCTATGTGTGACCTATGAAAAAACGCCCCGACTACGAATCAGCTTAGTGCACGTGCAACTTGATATTTTCATTAAAATGACCGATGTTGGAAATTCGAAATGTTTACTAAGAGGCGTTAGAAGTTCCTATTAAAGTATAAATGCTCTCAAAGCAATATACAAATTAAAATCATATGTGTATAAATTTCATGATATATCTGTGAGTCATATGTTAGATTTATTTGATAAACTAATTTTACCTATTTTGAACTATGGGGCTGAAGTTTGGGGTTTTTCAGAGGCTAAAGTAATCGAACGAGTTCATTTACAATTTGTAAACATGTATGAGGAGTAAAAATTCAAACTCAAAACGATTTTATTTATGGAGAGTTAGGAAGAACTACATTACAACAATATAGAATGAAAGCTATTATTCGTTATTGGTTTAAACTTTTGAAATGCAATGAGTTAAAATATATTGCATATAATAATACACTGTTAGCAGACTTAGACAAATATCCAAATAAGATTTCTTGGATTAGATCTGTGAAAAATGTTCTTGAAAGATTAGGATTTTTTCAAGGGGTGGGAAATGTAAATAGTTTTCTTTCTCTATTTAATCAGAGATTAAATGATTGTTTTGTACAGAAATGGAACGAAAATTTATCAAATTCAACTAGAGCCAATTGTTACATTTTATTCTCGGAATTCAGTTTTAAACCCTACTTAGATAACGTTACTATCAAAAAATTAGCATTAACTAGACTTAGAGTGTCATCTCACAGACTTGAAATAGAGACTGGAAGGTGGCACAAACCTACAAATATACCACTTTCAGAAAGAAAATGTAAACTTTGTATTTCTTTAGAGGACGAATTTCATTTTATACTAGAATGTCCACTTTATCATGATTTTAGAGAGGTGTATGTTAAAAAGTTTTATTGGAAAATACCAAATATACCCAAATTTATAGAATTGTTGCAATCAAAAAATGTTAAAATTGTTAGAAATCTCGCTATTTTTATTTTTAAAAGCTTTCAAAAAAGAAACGAAACTTACGATATAACATAGGAGAATCCCTCCTCTTACTTGTTTATTTATCATATATTGTCAAATGACATATCTGTCTGATGTGAAAAGTCGTATACTTTTCTACTTTGATGTAAGCCTTACCTTAAGGTAATAAGAAAATATAATTATATGTATAAATATATGTTTGAAAATAACAAACATGTATTTACAGTTGGACAAAAATGAATATATTACATATTCATTACATACTAGTAATACTGTTAAAATTGATGTCTGCAAACCATTGACTGTTTAATTATAAATATGATGTGTATTTTGTATTGTATACTGATAGGTCATTTGGTCTTTTGTATTAATAAAGTTTATCTTATATGTAAAGCTTCCCATCCTCAATGACCAAAGCGTCTCTGTGGCCAAAGGGTTAACGACGTTGCGGTGTAAACCGTCTCGCCTCTCACCGCTGTGGGTTTAAATCCCACTGGGAGCTCGACTTGTAAGTGAAGAAGTGTCGATTCTTACGGATAGCGGGAGGTGTACAGCACTGGTTCTACTGGTGGGTGTTCATATATAACCTTATATGTGTTGAAAATGACGTAAAACACCATACAAACAAATAAATTGAGGATGACCAATGAACGTTTGCTCGTAGCCATGATATTGTATTGTTATCACATGACTTACTATGTATGTAAAAATCGGAATATTGCATATGGCGATTTACTGTGTACACGTTGATTAAAATTACAATTCTGTTTTGTTCATTAAATATTTATGATTTACCATCTAACATTTCAAAACAGGTTAAACCACAGACCTAATAATAATATGTCTGTGGTTGAACCACAGGTAACATACGGCTCAAGTTAAAGGTATTGACGGCAAGCTTTATTGACGGCAATCTTGATCTTTTGAAACCTCAAGGCGTCCAACAAGTTTTCTAGACATAACTATTGTGTATATAGTATATTAGTCTAATTAAAGCAGGGTCCCAATGATCAGTACATGAAAAATGCTTATTAATAAATGCAGAAAATTCTAAGATTTTTACGTCTGTATATATATCAAGATCGATTCAGAACGTTTCGGCACCAAACCATTTCGACACCTGGACGAATCGGCACCTAGACGTTTCGGCATCAAACCATTTCGGCGTCTATTTTAATTTTTACCCTAGACGTTTCGGCACTCATTTATATTTGAGTAGTATAATGAAGTAAAGAAGTAAAGAAATTAAATATTTTCTATAAGATCACTTGTAATTTATTTAAAATGGAAAGTTGATTTTTGAGCCTGAATACAACTAAAACATGAACATTAATAGGTCCATATGATAATCACTTGTAAAAGTTAAGTAAATATGACTTTTATATTATATTGTAGCATGGTAAATCGTTTAATTGAAAATACTTAAATATGTTCCCTTTAACATGTATATTAATGTATACCTAAGACCAAATAAAAACTGTTATCTCCATATCCACGACTACAGGTTTGTGACTTGAACAAAGCCTCCATAAACTAACCCATTATTAAAAATCGTCTACATATAACGCATGCGTTATACTTTTCTTGTTCTACATAACTTAACCGTTGATTATATTGCACAAATACTATATTTAAACTTATGATAAAATAAAACGAAAATGAGAAAACTCAAATTTCAATGCTTGATTAAAACGTCAAGATCGTCATGTGTCCCTTAATGCATGTGCATATTATGGGTAGGAATCTGAAGCACATAATAACGGCTTTTTTTTTACTGTTTTTGATGGACACCAGACAGTGTTCCAGATTAGCTACAGTCCCTTTAAAGCAACTCGATTTATGCAGCAGAACATTTCATTTACCCTAATTAAATCAGTCGAAGGCCCAAATAAGCTTCTTCTAACCATCTTTAATGAAAACACGTAAAATTGTTCATCAGTTTTGCAGACCATTTTAACTGTCCGTGTTCTAATTTTTTTTTAACATGATCATGTTTTTGTGTTGTTTTTTTCTTGTTTTTTAAATAAATATTTATGATTATATAACCTTCCTTTAAGCCCTTTCATGTTTTTGGGAAAACATTTAATGCGCAGAAATCAACTTCAAAGTCTGTCTCATGGAGTGCCTTTTGAATTGTGTCAAAGATTAAGATAAAAAAACAAACAAAAAACATTGAATAATTTTTTAAATTGGTAATGTTCTTGAAAAAAATAAGACGACCTACAACTGTAATAGATATACAATACTATATTGTGATATAAAATACTATATTATGATATAAAATACTATATTGTGATATACAATACTATATTGTGATATACAATACTATATTGTGATATACAATACTATAATACAATACTATATTGTGATATACAATACTATATTGTATTTGGAAAGAAAAAAACACGTCTGAGGACATTATTTCTGGCGTATGAATACAATTTCGCAAAATTCAGTGAATCGGTCACGTTCATAAACCAATATGTATTCTTAATTTCATCTGAAGTAATAACTTTTACAGTTTGGCGAAAATAATGTAACAAACTGCAATTCGGCTAACGTAGTCAACAGCAAAAAAAATCACCAGAAAATAAATTCAAGGACATTCTTTTTTGTTCTTCAAATGTATGTGTACAAACACTTAATTTTATACATCATACTATTTTACTCTGCTATGTTTTACATGATTTAATGTACGAGTGTTAACCATCGATTATGCTTAATGTACTGTCAGAATACGTATAATTTATGTATGTTTTATTACAAACACATAAACAATTGTATGATTCAGCACAATTATTTAGGTTGGTTAAATCAAAACTCTAATGCTTAATGTACGTTCAGAATACGTATAATTTATGTATGTTTTTTTACAAACACATAAACTATTGTATGATTCAGCACAATTATTTAGGTTGGTAAAATCAAAACTCTAATTAACTGTATTTTATTTACATACATGTGCATTCATTGACAACTATTACGTATTTGTATGTGAAAAATCTACCATCAGCTTGTTGTGTTTATACTTAATTCATTGACGTTAATGCGCAGTGCCTTTTTCTAGATGAATTTAAACGTCAAATTTCTTTTTCTTTATGTGAACATGTAAAGTTTTACTTTGTTTTGATTGCCCATTGGACTTGGTGTTTGTTTAATTTTATCACATAACATGCGGTGTGGGAGTGTAATAACACGATTCGATATTTTCGATATTCCACTAATGGTATAACATAACGTTAATGACGTCAGAGACGTCACGTTAATGTATGTTTTCTGACCAAATGTGGCGTTATAAGTTAAATAGAATCTAACATTCGTTCTCAGTCATTATTGAATTTATTAAACTCGTTAGCAAAAATTATATAATGCTCGGCAAGAGCCTCGCATTATATCATTTTGCCAACTCGTTTAATAATGAATGAGTACTCATGTAAGATCCACTATATATTGTATGTAGTTTATCTATACATGTATACACACGTCATAAACGATTTTCTTTCTTTCTCTCTTTCAGTCTTGCTTGCTAAATTACTTACTAACTTCATATACTAAGTTACTCATTATTTTATTAACGTAATACAACTAGTGGCATGAATAATATACGTAAAGCGTACTTGTCAGGAAAGAAGAGGTCCGAGGTTCGATTCTCGGCTGCAAAACACCGATTTTTGAAAGGCGTTTTTTTTCTTCATATTATAAGTTTTCTTATCAATAGAATCTCACATTCGTGCTAATTGATTATGGAATTTATTAAACTCGTTAAATACATTTCAATAAAACGTAGCTCTTAAGATGTTCTATAATAACCTAAGAGAGATCACGTGAAATGAAAATTACCTTTACTGGGTGCATCCCTCCGTTGGCAGCAAGTATTTGAGAAACGTCATTTCCGTCTTGAAGTGTGCTCATCAGGTGTGCTATATACGTCGTGGCCAGCACGAGTACGTCAAGCTTGGACAGTTTTGTATCTGGCGGCACCGCCGGAAGTGTTTTTTGGAGATCCAGAAACGCCGTGCGCAGCGTTTTCACGCGAGATCGTTCACGTGCGGCGTTATTGGCGACTGGTCTGCCGCGACGCTTTGGAGATCTGAAAGGCCCTGGACTGTCATCACCCATGTGGCAGGTGTCGTAGTCTGGTGACATGGACACCGAGTTTGATTGGATGAAACTGTTGTCAAGGTAACGTTCCTCAAAACAATTGTCCGAAAATTGAAAATTAAAAGGCGTATCAGTCATTTTGACCTAAATTGATACAGAGTGATATTTCTCAGTTATAAACTTGCAATATTTGCAATGATATACTTACAAACGTCCATACATGAATATGGAAGTCAAACATTTAAATCGAAGTAATTTAATTAAATATTGAAAATACTGACGGTTAATAAACACGTTTTACAATGTTAATCACTTATAATTAAGGCATGTCCACCTTCCAGTCATTTCGTAGCATCCACATAAACATGACACACGCGTTTCACAAACTCGAAATAAATTAAATGTGTTCAATGGGCTATCTTAATACAAGAAAACTGACGTTTAACGTTTATTCCACAAGGTAAATTTGAATAAAGCATAAAAAACACGAGATAAATAAATTAAACATTACGTTTATTGCCGTATAAAACGCAGTCGAGGCTATATATCATCTTATTTTCCGTACGTTCCCTATCTTAACGTCTCTTTTGTTTCATGAAATCAGATAATAACTTTATAAACAATTTGGAACATCTAGACAACGAAAAACAAAGAAACTATCTCAATTGTGAAATGAATCAGTTCCTAATGTTTTGATAAGTCTACATTTCGGTGCCAAATGCTGATTAGTTGACACGTAGAAGAAAACTGAGCTAAAATAAATACTCAATTTATATCAATGTACAACTCGCGCGTGCTGCACTGCACACTGTATCACCGCTAATGAGTAGCCAGTTCATGATTACTTTGACAATATACTAAATACAGGGGTTATCAACTAATTAACGGTAAAACAAAAAACAACAATGGCTGCCCATCGATCATACTAATCAGGGGGCAATAGACAATAAGTGGCTTCCTATATATACGCACAGTGCATTGCTTTAAATTCAGAGCAGCATGTTAACACTTGATCATGATTAATGATAATTGGGTTTGATTATATACATATAAAAACAAAAACAAACAGAGATGGCATATTAAGCAGTGTTTGATGCTTAATGACGGTTATTCTTTATTATAAGGCACGCATAATCAAAGGAAGCTCCATCTTCTTACATGATAAAATGGAGTGGATGTGTGGGTGGGGGTGGGGTGCGGTGGATGTGTGGGTTGGGGTTGGTGCGTGGGTGTGTGGGTGGGGGTGGGGTGCGGATACAGTGAATAGTCTTAACAGTTTCGAGAAGAAGAATACAAGCTTGACTGAGGAACTGGAAGCAAGGCCACACAGTGTATAATGGTCAGACCTTGGTGTCACCCCGCTCTCTCCCGAAACACGCGTTTTGTGTATGGAAATACATTGTCTCTAGGTTAAAGGGACGCGACTCTCTTGACGTTTTTATCAACATTCAAAATTAGCCTCTCGATTTATTAAGCCAGTATCATTTTGATTTTAAACCTGCTTGCATATAACAAACAAGAAGTTATTAATTTTAGCAAATAGTTTTCAAAAGCATTCTCTTTAAGAGGTACCATGATAAATAACTGATAATCTCGTTCATTCGCACTACAATAAACGTGTTCTATAGTGCTGTATTAGATTTTTTTCTATATTTTGTTTTCATGTTATCTCTTGCATTTTCCACAATATTTTATGTATTGGTAAAATTGTACTTATCTTGTTATTGTATTTAAATTACATTTGTAAATGTGTGCTTATGTGATGAAAAACTATGCAATAGTTTAAGTCAATAACATCTTCTTCTTCTTCTTCTTCTTCTTCCTTTTTCTTCCTTTTTCTTCTTCTTCTTCTTCTTCTTCTTCTTCTTCTTCTTCTTCTTCTTCTTCTTCTTCTTCTTCTTCTTCTTCTTCTTCTTCTTCTTCTTCTTCTTTTCTTCTTCTTCTCTTTCTTCAACTTCTAATAAATAAATACAAATATGAGTTTTTAACGTTTCTTCATTATTCTGCCAAAGGTTTAATTATAGTATTAGTGCAATAAATCAACAGTTAATAATATGCAAAAACAATTTGTTTTATACTATTCTAATAATTCATATTTATGACTGAATAAATACAAGTTATCTAAAAAAAAAACTAACGGGATGCCGTGAGTTTTTCAAAAAATCAAGTTTGCCGTGTGTCCCTTTAATTATGCCTATTCTTCATATACGGTATAGGTATACAACACACATAATTACGGTAAGGTCAGTCTTCTTACATGATAAAAATGGAGTGGGTGGGTCGGTGGTGGGGTCGTATGCGAAGGGGGAGGTGGTGGAGTTGTGGGAGTGTGGGGGTGGGTGGGGGTGGGGGGGGGGGGGGGGGGGTTAAAAGGAATAGTCTTAACTGTTTCGTGTAGTAGAATACAAGCCTAAGATTGAGGAACTGGAAACAATGACAAACAGAGGAGACAGGTGGGACTCTGTGGTCAACGCGCCTTCCTCCTCCCCCGCCCCCACCCCCACCCCCACACTTCCCGCCACTCCTCAACATAAGTGCTGTATATGGAAATAAATTGTCTCGATGTTATATACTAGTAACTTACATATTTTGAGAATCCAAACTCTATAGACACAATATAAATGGCTTTAACCAGCAAGGCCTAACCCCAAAACTTCAGCGTCGAATTAAGTTACCAACTCATAATTCGTTTTACGCATATTCAATTTCGGACATTTTAAGAACCCGTGGATAAACCTATAGTTTAAGTTTAATTGGCACATATACATTATTATATGACCTGAACAACTGGATAGTTTTGATAAACAACCTTGTAGAGTTATTTTGTTATTTGGCGGGCTAGTATCTTTAAAATTATTTATGAAGAAAGAAATTATATGTCTGCTCTCTTATTATTGTAACCATTTAGACATCATTTATACAGGAAGGGCGTTCCGAGACTGCTGACAACTTATAATTTACGTTTCCTAAAGACAATATTCAGGATTCTAAGGTTTTGCTCCAGACAAAGTTAAGTTTTGGCATCTTTACTATTTGCAACTCTGTGCCTGTGATGACGACATTATTTATAGCTTAACAGATCATTTTAAATGACAAATTAAACCATGTTTACTGTCAATAACCATACCTATTCATATAACAGTATTCATCATATGGCGAAAGCTCACATAACGATGCATATATTACGCGTTAAAGGGACACACGGCAATCTTGATTTTGTAAAAACTCACGACTTCCCGTTAGTTTTTCTCGTAAATTGCATTTGTTCAATCATTAATATTAATTGTTACAAAGGAAATTGTTTTTACATATTATTGACTTTTGATAATATTGCACCAATAATATATTTAAAACAATATGTAAAATAATGAAGGAAATAAAATTCTCATTTTTTTTATTTAATTATATACTAGCAGTTTTAAAGTCAAAATGATACAGGATTTATAAATCGCTGTACTAATTGTAATACCTGATATAAAACTCAAGATTGCCATGTGTCCCTTTAATGTTAAAAATAGTTGGAACTAATTGGAAATGTAGAAAGTAAGCATTGAAATCGGACAATATTGCACTAAGAGATGTTATCGATTCCGCGATTAGTCATATAAGTATCCATACCGACGTCAGTCCCCGCCACTGCCGAATAATGAATGCACCCCACCGAGCTATCTAACCACTGTTGGGGGAGGCGGAGCGATGTTCGTGAAACCGTGTATAGTTTTTGTTAACCGTGTAGATTTTCAAAGATGGCGGACAGCCGGGAACACGAGAAGTATATACTTTATTATTTAGCCTATATCTTCTTTAATTTAGGTTTCAACACCAGTTCAGTGTAGGTGGCATGCGCCCAAATAGTCCAGTATTAAACAATGACTCCTGTCCGAGCCATGCCTAGTGACAGGTGTAAGTAATCGATGTCCAAACTGAACTAGTTTGTGTAAACCACACATTTTTTGTATATGTGTGGCTTTATGAAAGCACACTCATAACTGTTTTGGTAAACAAATCTGCGAATATTATCCCACAGTTTGTATATTAGGCGCATGTGCCCCATTGAAGCTATATTATTAGGGATATTTGAGTTTGAAATAAATTGCACTATTCAACTTGTAGACCAATATGTATTATGAGTGTTAACCGTGTAGACACATGACTGTTTCAAGAAAAAGGTTATATCTCGCTGTTTTGTTTACCGTGTAGAACCTGCTATCCAGACCGTGTCTTATTTGTCATTATCATTATTCACCGTGTATACCAATATATAGTATGAGTTTTAACCGTGTAGATCCATGACTATTTCAAGAAAAAGGTTACCGTGTATATTGCTGTTTGGTTTACATGATATTCAGATATGTTTGCTCCAAGCAGCAATATTAATCGGCAACTTTATAATATTGCGAACATATTATACTTTATCAGCACTAGATTGTTTGTATCAAGATTTAAAGGCAATTACATGTGATACTGGGGGCTTATATCTCTTATCTTTTGTTGTAGCTAGGGACCAAACTGGTCGGATGTGGACAGAGTGGACAAAAGCACCAAACTTTCTGTGATAGTAGTTGGTAGTCTAACTTGAAAATCGAAAAGGGTCCCCAAGGTCACAGGTCATTCTGTTATTATTTTTAGATTATTTCAAAATGGCCGCCATCCAAATGCTTCAATACAGCAATATATTCTTAATTATGGCTTAACCCAAAAGAATATTTACACATATTTTTTATTTTGTTTTTGGCTTAGATGTAAGCTCCTCTATAATGTATAAAATGCTCCCCCACCCGCACCCGCACCACGGCACCCCCCCCCCCCCACCCCCACCACCATGTTAACTAGTATTAGCAGAATGCTTAAATATAGCAATATATTCTTAATTATAGCTTAACTAAAAAAAAAACACATTTACACACAAGTGTTTTATTTTATTTTTTGGCTTGGATTTAAGCTGCTCTGTAATACAATAAATGTCCCCCACCCCAATCCACCCCACACCAACCCACCCCACTATGTTAATCATATTTCAAAATGGCCGCCACCCAAATGCTTAAAAAAAGCAATGTTTTTTACACAGAGTGTGATGTAGGAAATGAGGATATTCTGACATTTCATAATAGTAAAAAAAATAATGAACAAGCATTTAAAATATATGTTTATTGAATTAAATTATTCCAGAAATCGGCAGTTTTAGTTGTTTTTCAAAAACAAATACCCAAAAACCCAATACATTTCGGGATTCACGAACCTTTTAAAAATAAGATGAAATGTATAAAATATCATTATACCTAATATGGTAAAAGAAAATAAGGGATATGCTAAAGAAATAATTGTTATTCAACTATTCGAGAAATTATCAGTTTTAGTGGTTTTTTTACTATTTTTTCCATATTTTTTACCAAAAGACCCATATTTATCCTTTATGTATTTATTATTTCATAGGAATATATCATTACACTTAAATGGGTAAATAAAATAATGAATAAACATTTAAAATATATTTTTATTGAATTATTCTAGAAATCAGTAGTTTTTGATATTTTTTCAACTTTTTTACCTTATACATTGCAGTAATGCGAGTAATAAATGCTTCCATAACAAACCTAGATAACATAAAAAGCTCTTGCTGGCTTGAAGATTGCATCAGCTGAATAAATTTAAAAACACTTGGATGTCTGTAATAATATTGTTTAACATATAGCTGACGTAATTGTTCGTACAAAGGACAAATTAAAATAAAATGATAAACGTCTTCTAAGTCGGTACTATTACACAATGTACAATATCTTTGATTTCTATCAGTTCTATTTTGTGAATACCTGCCAGTTTCAATTCTAAATCTGTGGGAGGATAATCTTAACCTCAACTTCAATGGTAATATATCTAGATACACTTCATATGAGAATGAGGTTTTAAAATGCCTATACAAACATAATACTCGATTATTTTCAACATCAGTGTTCCATTTTTGCACAATACAATCTATTATTTTTTGTTTAATCAATAAATGAAAAGTTTTCATATCAATACAAGTTAGGTCGTTCCAAACATAAGTATAGCCACAGTCAATTAGAATGGTTTTAACATTGCTGGCCCAATTCTTCATTCCTCTTTCACAATCTCCCATAGCATCTCTAGAAAAAGTTGATATTAAAATGTTTGTAAATTGACAACCAATACTTTATTATGTTTACATACCTTAAAATATACAATGGGTATCTACCTAGTTCTCTATAAATACCGGCATAACAAGTAGAAGTTTTAACTCTTAAGTATTTACTAAATGTCAAATGTATTCTTTCGATCTCCTTTGACTTTGTAAAACACCAAATGTCCGATCCATAGCTTAACATAGAACCAACGAACGCATCAAATAATTGGCAAAATGTTTTTGGTTTAAAATTTTATTTTTTTACATGTGAAATTAATATATTCAAGGCTTTTAATCCTTTACCTGCTAAAGTCTATTGATTTAATTTAGGTAGTTAAAATCGTTAACAACTTCTAAATTATTTTCATTATAAACCAATGTCTCATTATCTAAAAGAGGACTCGTTTTTGTTTTTTCTGTGTTAACATCTAATCCCCATTTGTCGCAATGTTCTTTCAACAAATTAAACGTTCTTGTTACTTAGACGGTGATTTTCCAAAAAAAAGCGTTATCATCTCATTTCATGAAACTATACGAACGTTTATTAATAATAAATAATAAAATAACCATTAACCATCTCAAGAAAATTTGGGATGCCTAATGACATCATTTACTTTTCGTGAATGTATTTTGCAAACGAAAATAAAAGCAAATTGTATGTAGGTTTTAATGACTCAAGAAAACCGTTTGATAGATTATGGCATGATGGCCTCTCTTTTAAATTGGATGAATTGGCCATTGATTATAACCTAAAATGCTATAATTGACATGTACACTAATGTGACAAGTCGTGTAACATGTAATGATAATGTGTCTGAAACACTGGGTGTACGACAGGGAACACGGCAGGGAGGAGTCACTAGCCCTTTCCTGTATCGTGTATATATTGACGGATTAACATCAGAAAATGACGACTCCGGCCTCGGGTTCTGTCTAGTTAATAATAATAATAATAATAATAATAATAATAATAATTTCTTTATTTAACGAAGGTTAAAACACATTTAGTTATGCATATACAATACATACACTTATTTTCAACGTGGCCTTCGAACAATAATGCTATAAAAGTTATAAATATTATAAAAAATATTCGTGCTTCATGCGCACACAGGCAATCATTAATACCACAAATCCGACAAACACTCATTGGTTAATAAATTCATAATATTCTTAATTCATAATTAAGATATTCATAGTGCCATATATGAAGGATATTTAAGCAATTACATGCATACAGTGACAGTTTCACTCAAGAAAAAAAGAAAAATAACAACAACAAAAACAATTAACAACAACACAATAGCGACATAATTATATCGTTATATCAGCTAGGTTATATCCTGTTTTTGGAAAATCAATTGTTTTAATAGTATTTATACGAATTAAGGATATTGATGTTACGTATATGTAAATCAAATCAAATCAAATCTTTTATTCACTCAGTTCATTACAGTAATGACATCATGAGGTCATGAATATAGTATACATATCATAAGGCTCAAACATGCATGTATGTAAAAATGGTACAATGTGTATTATTTAAATAGCATATATTAAGTGTAGATTGTTGGGAGAGTTACTTAAAACGTTAATTCCTCAACATATTTGTAATAGTGTATACAATCTACATTTTCAATCTGTAAATATTGGTTAAGTATAATATAAAAAAACAAAAACAAAACACACAAAAAAAACAATAGAATATTAAAGAGCTAAACACTCTGTGCTTGGACAATTATTTTCCGGGAAAAAATTAAACGTGCATGTATACAACATATATTTTAGATTTTAGAATGTGCTTACATCCCTTTAACTATTTCATTGCACAAGTTCGACTTAAATACTACTAAATAACACGTGATATTTTCGTCTGCTTTGTGCGAGAAGTCAGCACATCACTACTTGCACGAGACGTCCGTGCGCCTGTCTATATCTATGTATAAGGTGTTAGTTTTCCAGGGATTAAGTAGTATTGGAATTACTGTTTACAGGTAAGATTTTTTTTCTTCTTCGCTAATCGTCATTATAATAATATATATAATATTATAATTACCAAAACTATATACAAAACAAATGTTAACATGCACGATATTATAGTACATTTTATAACAAATACAACAATTTTAAGAATCGTATTTAGAGGCACAGGGAATCCAGAGCGCTTGATCCAAAAAAAAAAATCATTTATATAATATATTGAATAGGGTTGAATCAAGCTGTTTAGGCCTATGGGAATAGTTTACCACATTGATTTAAACATATTTTATTGCCATATAAATAAGCAAATGGGTCGGGCCACAAGTTCTATCAACATTAGTTACGGCCCTTCCCAATACAATGTGTTACAGAAATGTACATGGCTAAATAGTTACATATTAGCTTTTACAAAGAATTATAAACAAACTACAAATAAATATATATTTGCTGATATAGGTTTTGTTCGTTGTTCTGAAATATAATTACGATTGGAGAGAAAAGGAGTAAGAAGAGGAAAGGAGTAAGCTGTATGCAAGTTATGAAGGAAGAAGATGAGGTAGTGCACAAGTTGCCAATACAGTGAGTCAGGACAGTATTTACATTTGAAAATAATTTGTTAGAGTGTTTAGTTTTTGAAACGTTTGGTCTCACTAATGTAGGTCTGAACGGCATTAAAAATCAATTCGTTTTCCGCGTCGGATATGTGTCCCCCACCAAAAAGCAAAGTGTTCAAGTTTAACGGATGAAAGCGACGAGTAGATTGAAACAGGACATGTCGTTGGTTTTGAAATCTATTACACTTAAAAATGAAATGCTCGGCATCTTCTGTTTCATACCCACAATCGCAACTTGGTGATAGTCTTAGGTGATTTATATAAAGGTCGTTGTTAAGATTGCTGCATGAATTGCGAATTCGTGCATGTAGAACAGCAAGTGATCGTGAGCCATAAAGCAGGTAAATAGGAACTTTAGGACTAACGAATACAGATCTTAGAAGTTTTCGTTTAAAAATAGTAAGCGATTCGGAGTTTCTGATTTCGGGTGATAGATCGTTCCACATAGTAATAGCGGATGGAACAAATGATTTAGAAAATATTTCCGTTCGTCTTGCTATAGTCTCGTAGTTATTACCATTTCTAAGGTTATATGGGTTGTTTTCTTGAACAAATGGAGGAAATAGATTGGTAACATACGATGGCATTATGCCACTATTTACCTTATAAACCATAGTAAGTTTTTGCATTTTTCGTCTATCTGATAATGATAACCATCCAATTTCAGTTAGTAAGTTATTGATGGATACTGATCGCGTTAGTCCAGTCACGATGCGAGCAGCCTCATATTGAACTTTTTCGAGTCTTTCTCTATCGTAAACAGAACAACCATCCCATACAATAGATGCATATTCTAGGATAGGGCGCATGTATGATAAGTAAATTTGATTTAGTGTTTTGCGTTTCAGTTTGAATTTCAGATGACGCATTAGGCCAATAATTTTTGTGGCAGATGTTACAATACTGTTAATGTGTTCGTGCCATTTACCATCTGAACTAAGAATTAAACCCAAATGCTTGTGCGTATCAACGAATGGGAGTTGAACGTCATTTAAAAATAGTTGTGGACGGCGATCAGTGTGATTAAGGGAGAAAAATAATACTTCAGTTTTATTAGGATTAAATTGAACAAGCCACTGTTTCGACCACTGAGCTATAATATGTAGATCATGATTTAAAATACCCTCCATATCATCAATACTGGATGTGGATATTGAGAGAGAGCTATCGTCTGCAAAGAGGCGAGTAATGCTTAGCATATTTTCAGCAATATCATTTATATAGATTGAGAAAAGAAGAGGACCCAAAACCAATCCTTGAGGTACCCCAGCCTTCAAATATCTAGTCTCAGATGATGTTGTACCGACCCTTACTCGCTGAGTACGACTTAAAATATAATTTGATAGCCAAGCCAACAGCTTACCATTAATACCGTTTTGCTTTAGCTTAAATAGAAGGCCAAGATGCCATATGCGATCAAAAGCCTTTGAGATATCGTTAAATACTATACAAGTGTACTGTTTGGCATCAAAAGCTTGGCAAATGTGGTGATACATATCCATAAGTTGATAAACTGTGGAGTGACCTGGTAGGAAGCCAGATTGGTATTTGAAAAAGAGATTATTCTTATGAAAAAAGTTATACATATGTTTAAACATTATCCTTTCCATAACTTTTCCTACACAGCTAAGTAGCGATATTGGTCTATAATTACTAGGGAGGCTAGCGTCACATTTTTTGAAAAATGCCATAACTACAGCTGTTTTCCAAATATCTGGAAATATGCATTCTTCGAGTGACCTGTTGAAAACTATGCATAGCGGCTTTGAAATAGTGTACATTGTTTCTTTAAGCATCTTGTGACTTATTTCGTCGTCCCCGCATGCTTTGTTTATATTCAATATTTTTATAATATCAACTATTTCTGATTCTTCTATGATAATAGATTCTAGTTTTGCCTGCGTTTTAAGATCAAAATTTGATAAAGAAGCATGCGTATCGTCAACGGATGATATAGATATAAAATAGTCATTTAGGCTGTTAGCCTTGTCTTGATCTGATATAGAGTAAGTGACCTGTAAGTTTACCACATCTGTGGACTACAGCCAACGTTTACTATTTTACCCGTTTTTCACTCCGTGTCGATAGTACACGCACTTAAAACTATTCCGTGTAGCGGAAATACTAATGATGCTATCTGACTATATATCTCCTCGTGATATCGCGTACACAAACCACAAACCGAACAAAAAATGTAGCACAAGAATAACCAATGTTGACAGTGTTGAAAATGCCGGAAGAAGAATTTTAAAATACACGCTTTCTGATTGGCTGAACAATGATTGTCGTTTATTATCGGCCAATCAGAAAGCGTGTATTATTTTGCCTTTTGAAATTCTTCTTCCGGATTGTACTTATTAAATAATTTTCAAAGTTAAATCTATCTTTTAAAAGCCTATATGTTGTACATCCGCATGACGTTTGTATGGTGTTATACCATTCATTCAGGAACAAGTCTTTCAGCTTTTGACATACAGCAAGAGATAGCCATTTTTGATTTGGGAAAACGTGGCTTGTCCAAATACCATTAAAGCCACATTTAATAAGAATAGTTCTGATACCATTAAGCCAACAAAAACGCTTTTTAGCAATATCAATACGTGTTTCATTGAATCGTTTGTGCATGATAGAATATATACTAAAAGACAATTTTTTCTCATTTTTGACAACTAACTTTGCCCACAATGAGGTAACACGTGATAAAATATCAATATAAATTGGCATAAGGCCAGTTTCTCCGTATACAATGCAGTTAGGTGTTCTTTTTTTAACATTAAGTATATATTTTAAAAACTTGAAAAAAAAAGGTTGCACCCGCTCTATGACATCTAAATTTCCAAATCCCCATATTTCACATCCGTAAAGAAGTACAGGTTTAACAGTTTTGTTAAAAATATCAATTTGCATGTCAATAGGTAATAATAAACGTTTAGCTTTTTTCATTAAGCTATAAAATGCTCTGAGACCCTGGTTTGCAATATGTTTTTTTGGCATTAAAAAAAGAGCCACTTCTACTAAAAAGAATTCCTAAATATTTATATTCTGTAACTATTTCTAATTCTTCTTCTTGATATATAAAACGAAATTGTCTTTGTCGACCTTTTGAAAAAAATAACACTTTGGTTTTGCTTTTGTTAACAGTTAATTTCCAGGTTTCACAATATAACTGATATGTATTAAGAGCGTTTTGTAAATCCTCAGCACTTTCGCATACTATAACTGTGTCATCGGCATATAAAAGGACAAACAGTTTCAAGTAGGTATACATAGTATCTTCATTTTCATCAAGATTAATACCGTTTACAGTATCATTTCTTGCAAAAAAGTCATTTAAATCGTTAAGATATAATGAAAATATGATTGGTGAAAGATTTTCACCTTGTCTAACGCCTATGTTACATGGGAAAAAGTCAGACTGTTCACCGTTTACTGTTACACATGATTTAATATTATTATACATATTTTTAATTAAAGTCAGGCATTTGCCATTAATATCATATTTTATGAGTTTCGACCAGAGCCCTGCTCTCCAAACTGTATCAAATGCTCGCTTTAGGTCAATAAATGCACAAAACAGTTTTTTCTTACTATTTTGTAATATTTGAATCAGGGAATGTAGTACAAACATATTGTCTATTGTAGAAAACCCTCGTCTAAAGCCTGCTTGGAACTCGTTTATTATATTGTTGGCATCTGCAAAATGTTGTAGCCTTGAGTTAATTATGGCTGTAAAAAGTTTACCTAGGCAGCTTAATAGTGTAAAGGAATTGTATTCCATACTATTGTACTGTAATAGCTGAACGAATCTTCGACAAGATCATTTCGCTTACATAACGCAACATATAAGTTTCATTGTGAGAGAAGCTAATTAGATCTGACGGTATCTAAGGTATTTTGGTACAAGTTCATTTTTACATTTAAAAATTAATATTCCTAAATGATATAGACATCGGTTTTCGAATGATAGCCAACCCAATTATTTAAACATTCTTTGAATTAATATTTAAGTCTTTATTCAGTATTATTCGTGCTGCCCTCTTTTGAATTTTTGTTATTTTCATGATTTCAGCTTTCGAATTAACTCCCTTTCCCCAAATAGTGCTACACTAGTCAGACGATGACATAATGTAAGTGTTATAAAATATGTTCTTCATATCATATGATATATAGTAAATAATATGTTTTAATAATGCAATTTTAGTATTGAGTGTTGAACAAACTTTAGATATTTCATACTTTCACGATAGTGTGTTATCAATATATATACCTAGTAGTTTATGTACAGAAAGACATCGACAATATATAAAAGCATTTCTTTGGCATTTTAACCTTATATTTTGTGGAGATAAGCATACATTTAGTTTTTGATGGGTGCAGTGCCATGTTATTAATGTAACACCAACTTTTGACAGCATTCAGATTTTCCTGTAATTTGTTCTCGATCACATCTAATTAATTGCAGTTGTCGAACTGTTGCGGATGATATGGTTCTTATATCATTTGCAAAACTAGGCCTTGAAAAAATGAAAATATAGATATAAAAATTGAACAGGAAAAGCAGCTTTCAAGGACGACAGTCAACCACAAACACACAGAGACGCAAAGAACAAACTTAAAGATGAATAAAAGGCAAAATTAAGACATCACAAACACAAAAGGGTTGACAATAGGGCTACCGCCTTGGAACGGTCAGTGGCAAAAAAGGCTGCTGGGGGTTTAAACCAGGTTCTAGGATGCACCAAACCTCACACTTACCCTACTGTCAACCCAATAAAACGGGACAGTGTAAATAAAGAAATCCCCGCTATGAACTATTCTCTAACCAACAAGGCAGCAATAACTCGGAAACGAACGAGTTACCGAAACTACAAATTATACACACCTGTGTGTTATTTGTAATAAATACATGTATATACAGGGCAGTATCAAGAATCGTCCCTTAAATTGCGAGGAACGTTTGTTAGTTTAATAAATGTTGGTATCCATGAGGATGGTCTTCATCCTAGTACATCAATGAACATATACAAGTTCGTTGTAATTCCGAAAGCCCTTTATGGTTGCGAATGTGATATGACATGTCCAAAAGTGATATCGAATGTGAAATGACATGTCCAAAAGTGATATCGAATGTAAAATGACATGTCCAAAAGTGATATCGAATGTGATATGACATGTCCAAAAGTGATATCGAATGTGATATGACATGTCCAAAAGTGATATCAAATGTGAAATAACATGTCCAAAAGTGATATTGAATGTGATATGACATGTCCAAAAGTGATATCGAATGTGATATGACATGTCCAAAGGTGATATTTTAATGTTAGAACGTTCGCATCGATTCTGCATTAAATATATGCAATCAATTCCTACTCAGACACGAACTCGTATATGTCTTAGTTTGATAGGTGCTAAATCAATGGAAAGTGAAATTGAAATCCGCAAGCTTTTATTTCTTGGACAAATATGCCGTGTAATATGTCCACATGTAGTTAGAGAACTTTTTATTTATAGGCTTCTGCATTTTAACGAAGTCCATTAAATCAGAGAAGATACATACCAGAAAAATGAAATATTCACTTGTCAATGTTTTAAACGATTTCATAGATGCTGGTGTTTCTATCGAAACTTACTTGGAAGCGCCTGGTAAAAAACAGCATATGTACAATGGAAGAATCTGAATGGTGTAAAGGATGACAGCAGTTTGAGAGATTTTGTGCATAGTCATGCATGTTCTCTAAGGAGCAACCAAAATACACTACTAAATGCAGAAGTGCTATATGTTTATTGAGTAAATTAATCAGGACACTTATACCAACAAGAAATCCGAGGATTCACATGTCTCGCCTAACGCGGGCTGGACTTAAAAATAAAAAGTCAATGATGCTTAAATGAAAGTTTGTAAACATTTTAGTAGCTAAAAACAATGGAGTTTGCAGTTTGCTGAGATGACATTTAATTTCATTGATATAACTAGACTGAGGCTTCCTGCCAAATTTTGTAAAAATCCAAAAAGCCATTTAGGAGGAGTAGCGCCGACAAGAAATTTAAAGTAAAAATGTCAAAGGGTCATAAGTTCGCCATAAATCAGCGAACTGGAACAAAAGCGTGATATGCACAACTAGACATCTTACCGATTCTTCCTGCCAAGTTTCTTCGAAATCCAACAAGGCGTTTAGGAGGAGTAGCGCCGACAAGAAATTTAAAAGTAAAAATGTCAAGGGGCCGTAACTCCATCAAAAATCAACGAATAGGCACAACTAGAATTCATAGCAATGCTCCTTGCTAACACGGCGTTAACACACGTTAATAAAAAAAAAACGAAAAAAAAAAGAGTATATATTCCAAAAAAAATAATCAATGAATCAAATAATAAAAATAAAAATGAAAAAATGAAAAAATAAAAAAAAATAAAAAAATAAAAAAATCTATATTAAAAAAAAAATAAACAAAAAAAAAATACTACTTATAAAAAAAGGCAAACATCTGGTCAAGTTTGGTAAAGATCAGATGAAAATGAAAGCCCTATCGTATTAACGTGGCAAAATAAAGCATTTTTAACTAAATCAAGGGCCATAACTCCGCTGTTACTGGTCCGATCTGGCTGGTTTTCGAACTTGTCTGAGCTTTCATTAATATTAACAACCTGTTAAAGTTTGGTAAAGATCGGATGAAAAATGAATCATCAGCTTCAAAAAGTAGGTCAAGGTCATAGATGAAATCCATGCGTCCAAAAAGATGCACTACCCAAAACACAACTATGTCAATATAGAATATTTTTTCTTCCAAAGGTTAAGCTATAAATTAGGTTTAAAACATCTAGTGCATAATTATAGTTCATGAGAAAGTGATGTAAATGTGACAATTAAAGTTATCCACCCTTTGCTTGGATGGTGAAGATCACATCCACATTTGCTTTGTCACGTTGCAGTGTACCACTCAAGATACAACTATAAGCAAAGTTTTAAAGGTCTCAGTGCATACAGTTTGTGAAAAAGTGACCTAAGCGCCAAAATTGAAGGTAAACATTATAAGGTTATCTGCCCTTTGCTTGGTGAGTCAAGGTCACATCCACATAAATTATGCTTTGTCACGTTGCGATGTTCCACTCTAAATTCAACTATAAACATAGTTTGAAAGGTCCAGTGTATACAGTTTGGCGAGAAAATGACCTATACGCAAAACTTGAATGTTGACTCCTTCGCCTTCGTCGCCGCCGCCGGAAAAGCAACACCGATGTCTCTTTTTTTTCTTCGAAAAGGCGAGACAAAAACAGTCCCAAGTGCGAAAGAAATGTTAATTCTATTGCAGAACACTATATATTTTATTGTGTCCGAACTGAACATATCACAGAGAAATTGTGGCAGTCACTGTTTACCATTGTTGGCCGAGTGGTTAGAGTCTCTGACTTGCAATCACTTGCCCCTCACCGCTGTAGGTTCGATCCATTAGGGGCCTAGGAATCTTTATGTGAGGAAGCTATCCAGCTGGCTTGCGGAACGTCGGTGGTTCTACCCAGGTGCCCGCCCGTGCACGAAAATTGCCCGGAGGGGCACCTGGGATCTTCCTCCACCAGTGGAAGCTGGAAAGTCTCCTTATGACCTTACCTGTTGTTGCGACTATAAAATCCAATTCAATTCAATTACCATTATTGGCTCAAATGTGTTTAAAATATTCATCGACTTAAGTTCACGAGATCGAATTATAGTAATGTTAAATGGTATGAGACCGCCAAATGATCGATGTAATTTGACATGTTTGAAAGTTGTTATAAATGCTTTCATTTAATATGGATGATTGGATAAGATTATATGTGTAAGCTCACTGGATGATAATCGATTTGCAAATATTGTTATAAATCCCAGGTGTAATCACGATATTTACGCTTCTGTATCTAGTCATTGTCGGTGATTATACCTCAGAAGGTTTTCTTCTTTTGAGACTATCGCAACATTACCAGTAACGTGTCACTATCCTTTGCATTCTGCAAGAATGTGTGGTGTGAGATATACTCAATACTGTAACGTGTGATTATCACAGCATTACCAGTAATGTTTCACTATCCTTTGCATTCTGCAAGAGTGTGTGATGTAGATATACTCAATACTGTAGCGTGTGATTATCACAACATTAACAGTAATGTTTCATTATCCTTTGCATTCTGCAAGAGTGTGTGATGTGAGATATACTCAATACTGTAGCGTGTGATTATCACAACATTACCAGTAATGTTTCACTATCCTTTGCATTCTGCAAGAGTGTGTGATGTAGATATACTCAATACTGTAGCGTGTGATTATCACAACATTAACAGTAATGTTTCATTATCCTTTGCATTCTGCAAGAGTGTGTGATGTAGATATACTCAATACTGTAGCGTGTGATTATCACAACATTACCAGTAATGTTTCACTATCCTTTGCATTCTGCAAGAATGTATGATGTGAGATATACTCAATACTGTAGCGTGTGATTATCACAGCATTACCAGTAACGTGTCACTATCCTTTGCATTCTGCAAGAATGTGTGATGTGAGATATACTCAATACTGTAGCGTGTGATTATCACAACATTACCAGTAATGTTTCACTATCCTTTGCATTCTGCAAGAGTGTGTGATGTGAGATATACTCAGTACTGTAGCGTGTGATTATCACAACATTAACAGTAATGTTTCACTATCTTTCACATTCTTCAGAAGTGAATCTAGGACAAAAGCCCTCCCCACCCCACCCCCGGACAAAAGCCCCCCTGCTCATTTTTGTATAGGTGGACAAAAGTCCCCCCCCTCCCCACCCCCGGACAAAAGCCCCCATGCTCATTTTTGTTTATGTGGACAAAAGCCCCCTCATGTTTTTTACAAGGTGGACAAAACCCCCCCTGAACTTTTCATTTTGATTATTCTTTTGTATGGATTTAATTAGTTTTACGGTCACTGTAAATACATATTACATGTTATATTGTGCTGCATATGTATATTGTTTATTAACATTTTGCAAAAGACATATCTGAGGGGGATTTCGTACAGGTTTTTTTTTGGTGGGGTGTGTGGATTTCGTACAAGTTTTTTTTTGTCCACCCTTGCAAACATATCAGGGGGTGGGGGGTGGGGGTGGGGGGGGGGGGTGTTATGTCCACCTTGTAAAAGTTCAGGTTTTTTTTGTCCACCTTGTAAAAAACATGAGGGGGCCTTCAAAAATGAGTAGGGAGTGCTTTTGTCCGGTGGGGGCTTTTGTCCGTATACCTTCAGAAGTGTGTGGAGTGAGATATGCTGAATGCTATAGAGTGGGATTGTCACAACATTAGCAGTATTATTCCACTATCTTTCATATTTTGCACAAGAGTGTGTGATGTGGGATATACCCAATACTATAGAGTGTGATGATCACAACATTAGCATTGTGTTTCACTATATTTCACACTCTGTGTGTGTTACGTGAGATAAACTGAATACTATTGTGTGATCGTCACAACATTAACAGTTATATTCCACTATCCTATATATGGTTGTAAACTTATATGTCATGCGTGTAAACGTATGTACGTATTAATTATTATGATAAAAAAGCATATTGATAATTTTACTTAGAAATATTTTTTTTTGGTGAAGAGGTAATAAAAAGTAATTAATCAGTAATTAAAAGTGTTTTCATTTACTGGGACTGCGTGTCGTGTAGTTTGACTGTCAGTGAAGTGTTTTCATTTACTGGGTTAAAACGTGTCTTCACTCAACAACGGGTATCTATGTCGTTGTTTATTTAAAGTCTGTGGTAGACAAACTAAGTTAAAGTAGTCGGCAACTGAATTGAAACTATTAATAACTATTAACTAGATGGGTGTTCCGCGGAACACGTGTGTCGCCAGTCAACGCTTTGTCAGTATAACAAGGTTTCTTGGACCCAGATAAATGACCTTGACAAACTAGCCTGACTAAGTTTTCTCGAAGAAAAAAAAACAGTATTTAACCCATATAATGACCTTCAGTGTGACCTTGACCTTTATATTTTAGTATGGTCATGTTGTCATGATGAGTATATATTGAAAGTCTGATGAAGAAATATCTAGAAATGAGGAAGTTATAACCAACGTTAAGTTTTTGTGAAGAAAATTAGTATTTAACCTATATAATGACCTTCGTGACCTTGACCTTTATATTTTAGTATGGTCATGTCGATGTTGTCATAATGAGTATACATTGAAAGTTTGATGAAGAAATATCAAGAAATGAGAACGTTAAAAGCAACGTTAAGTTTTCGTGAAGAAAAAAATGAGTATTTTACCCATATAATGACCTTCAGTGTGACCTTGACCTTTATCTTTTAGTATGGTCATGTCGGTATTGTCATGATGAGTATATATTGAAAGTTTGATGAAGAAATATCACGAAATGAGAAAGTTATAGCCAACGTTAAGTTTTCGTGAAGAAAAAATGAGTATTAAACCCATATAATGACTTTCAGTGTGACCTTGACCTTTATATTTTAGTATGGTCATATCGATGTTGTCATGATGAGTATATGTTGAAAGTTTGATGATGAAATATCAAGAAATGAGAAAGTTATAGCCAACGTTAAGTTTTCGTGACGGCGGACTGACTGACGGACGACTGAGTGATCCCTATATCGCATTTTTCTTCGAAAAGGCGACACAAAAATCCGTGGTGGATTAAACATTAGTTAAGTGTGCCGTTGCACATTCCAGTTCAGACAGAACGTCTTGCGGCTGTCAGGGACGAAGTGCCGCTGTCTGGAATCGTCCACTCCAAGCTGTTCAGCATGGCGAGCCGCGGGGAGGCGTTTAAACTTCTACTGAAATACTTCGACGTTGGACCAGCGAGATGCGAGTCCCCGCACATGACCAGCGAGATACCCCTTGTCACTGCAAGTCCCCGCACGTGACCAGCGAGATACCCCTTGTGACTGCGAGTCCCCGCACATGACAAGAGGCAGACTACGATGGACCCCAACGGCTCACCCTGGACAACCGACGTTAGATTAACCCTAAGAGATCTACATTTGTCGTATGATGTAGGGCAACCAGAGAGTGCCAAAATTACCGTCGATACGACGATGTGGATAGCTGAGGAGCCATCACCAACAGAAATACGGGCAGTAAGTGCACTCAGATTGACCTACTTGGGACACGTTTGACGCATCTAATCTCCTGGTTCCTGATTGGCTAACTTCGAGCCGTCAATCAGATTGACCTAGTCACAATTATGCAGGCAATCCGATTGGCCATAATCTTCAACAGCAACTTTAATCTTTTTCGAGAAAATCTATTCATCCACAGACTATCTGCGTTGGAATTCTTCGCTCTTCATCTCTACTGCTGCAGATCTACACTAAACCACTTTGGACGAGGGATGCCGGCATCTAGTCCCGGACTCTTTTGCACCCATAACCTTTTTCTGAAAAGCTCGCCAAAAGGCTCTGTGCCATAGGGCGAGGATAAACAAAAACTCGTATTGATTAGTGTGCCGTTATACGAAATATCAGTACACTTTCGTTTTCCTGTATTGAATATCAATCTCTACCCAGAGTACACTCGTTCCTCATTTGACTCTGTCAACGTCAAAGGAAGTAGGGCGAACGGTTAGGTCACGCGATTATTCAAAAAACGTTATGACGATGTTTATAATAAATCCTTTTGCGTGATTTGCAAAGATAAAATATAGACCTATATCAAATAATTTAAAAAAAAATCTATGGGTTAATTTTTTTAGTAATTTTCTGCTATCGAGCTTCGGTTTGAAATGTTTACATATGCGTATGCGTATCGATTGAGGTGAACTAAGTACGTATTAGTTTTTGTAGTAAAATAGTCCCGATTAAAACTAAATTGTTTTCGTGCATTATTTCAAATCTTGCAACATCTAATCTGCAGATATTCTGAAAATTATATTTACACAAGAAATAAATAAGTTTCAGGCAAACATATTCCAATTTAACAGGTTTTACCAAAATCTTGTAATTTAGTATATGTGAGTGCAAGGAACGGTAACGGTGGCATGATAGTCACATTATATGACATGTGTTTATCAAACGGATAACAAGCTGGTTTATTTGACTCATGTAAATATATGTGTTAAGGAAATTGTGATTGATTTATGTAAGGAAGTGTTATATATTATACGCCTTCTCATATATATGTTTGTTCTATAATAATTTATTAGTTGTAGCATTGTTTATATATATTATATGCTCTCTTATACATGGAGGAAATAAACAACAAAAAACAACAACAAAAAAAATGAATTCTATGAAGCAAGACAAACGCCTAGAAGTTTTCTTCTAAAAATAAAATGAAGCTGCATACATTTAACCGAAATACTGGTATCGTTTCTGAATGGTTGACAGAGACACACGTTCTATCCAAGAACGACAGAAAGACAATGCCCTATTGCCCGGCATACATTTATAAATAAACAAAGACGAAAACTTCATCATTACATTGACAAACTAAATCTGGAAGGCCAAACATTCTATAATATAAAAAATATATACTACCAGGGCTTTATATGACGGGGATATGACACGACAGTACACGACACGACAGTACAAACACTGTATTCAACTGAACGACAGTACAAACACTGTATTCAACTGAAAACACTTGTCGTCCAGGTAAGTTTATCGATTATACGCTGCATTTATCGATTTTTACTGCGCTTATCGTGGCGGTATGCGAGAGACCTCGATGTACGACACACCCATCTACATTGCAAACAGACATTATATATCCTTGTTTTACTGATTTTTTTTTACATATTTTGCATTGCCAGAAAGACAAATAAATAACCTTTCTAACGGACAAAATCTCGAGTTGGAACGGAAATGTATCGCATTTTTTTCTTTTCTTAAAGCATTTACGCGCATCACCATGTGTTTATTTTTGTTCATCAAACATTTATTGTTTAATAAATATTTAAATAAGATGCATGGTTAGAAAGCCAAATAAATAACCTTTTTAATGGTGTAATTTTATTCCAAATAACGCTTAAATAAATAGGTAAAAGCTCCAGTTGGGAAGGAAATATAACGCATTTTTTCTTTTCTTAAAGCTTTTACGCACATCACCGTGTGTTTATTGTTTTGTCATCAAACATATACATGTATTGTTTAATGAATATTTACATCAGATGCTTGGTTAGAAAGCCAAATAAAAAACCTTTCTATTAATTGATGTTATTTCAAACAATTCTTCAAAGGTTAAATGAACGAGGAGAAACAAAATAAAAGCGTTGCCGCAATTATCAAGCGGTTCATTTTTTCAGTATAGATAATGTTTGTGAGGATAACAATACAGTAGCCTACATTTAAATGATTTACTAAGTGAGCATAATTAAATTATCTTTTCTATAAAACAACTGGTAAAATCTCGACTGCATAGTGTGAACAATTAAGAATGGTGTGATCAATGTATTCTAATTGCATAACAATCGATTGAGTAATTAACAAACACGCATGTATCAATAAAAAAAAAATAACACCGGCAAACGTGGTAATGATAATTCGAACAACACATTATTCGTGTTTGTTTGTTTTCTTCTCGGTTTTCAGGTCGGCTGATTTAGTATTTTAATCAGTTAAAATTGTTGACAAAATCGAAATGCAATGATTGTAAAATGCTCTCATTTCCAAGTTAGTTGCTGCAAACGTAATTATAAATACCCTTTTCACGATTTGCGTGGGTTTTTCGTGTTTTTAGAAAATTTTAATTGCTTTTTTTTTGTGTGTTTTATTGTTCTCAAACCAAGAAGTGTAAAATTGCGATGAAAAAATATGACCGATGTTAACGTTCGTGCTTAAAATCTACCCTAAATACAATTTCAATATGTATGTTATTACTTGCAATCATCAACAGGTACTGTATAAGTGAGAAAAAAAGTTTACCCTTCCATAAAATATACATGTTGATCCAAGATTTTTTTTTCAAAATGGCCAAGTTAAAAAAATGTTTTTTGGTTAAATCAAAGTCATAAACCACTTAAAAAATACCCTAAACACACAATTTCAATATGTCTGTTACTACTTGCAATCATCAGCAGGTACTTTGTAAGTGAGAAAAAAAGTTAACCCTTCCATAAAATATACATGTTGATCCAAGAATTATTTTTTTTGTAAAAATGGCGAAGTTAAAATATTTTTTTTGCTAAATTCAAAATCATATAAACTACCCTAAACACAATTTCAATATGTATGTTATTACTTGCAATCATCAACAGGTACGGTTTTAATTGAGAAATAAAAGTTTGCCCTTCCATAAAATATACATGCTAATCAAGGAGAGAAAAAAACACGTTCAAAATGGATAAGTAAAAAAAAAGTTTTTGGTTGAAATTAAAGTCATAACCCACTTAAAAACTACACCAAACACAAAGTGCATATGTTTTGTATGATAAACAAAGATCGACACTTATATAAAAAGACGTATAAAACAAACAAACAAAAGACTGCACGAACGTCGGCCATCTTTTTTTCATCGCAATATCACGCTTCCTGGTTTGAGAACAAAACACTAAAAAAAGCAATTAAAAACTTAGTAAAAACGCAAATCGTGAAAAGGATACTTACAATTACGTTTTGCGGCAACTAACCATGTTGTTTATAATGTCTTCAACCATAAAAGCGATAAATCATGGAGCGAAATATCATTCTACATTCTAAAACATGACGGCTAAAGTGAACGTTAATGACCGAAGTATTCCGAATGAGTCGACGACAACTTCTGTCCGAGACCGGTCCCTTTAATTATCATCCCAGATACTACGGACACGTGGTTTCCAGTTTTACATTTTTTTCTGCACAAAGGGTCAAGACGTTTGTAAAATCAAGCGTCGAAGATGATCAAGACTGACGAAGCGTCGTACAATACTGATATACCGTACCCCCGACTCCGAAATTGTCCCGAACAAACACAATTTCAACTTGAGGCTCGACCTGTCCTAGACAATGTTAAACAATAAATAACTTCACTTATATATCTTAAAAATATTATTTAATGTGACAAGAATCGCGTTATTATTATGAAAAATCACAATAATAAAAAATAATCACAGATGAAAAATCACAATAATCATGAGATAACAATTGCGTATAAGAATTACAATTTCATAAAAATAAACTGTTCAATCAATAAAGCCATTGAGATTCACTAAATGAAAACGAGGACATTATTCATATTATTAACGTGACTCACAAGAATCCTTCTCCATCTGTATTTAGCCCCACATGTAGGTACCGCACATGAATACCTAAACTGTTGTTTGTGTTTTACAGCAACGTGACCTTTCATAACATATCTGTTGGTAAAAACAGATCCACTTGATGAGCATTTGAAGTTTGTATATTGATCAACACTGGCCGCATGTCGCCTCAATGAACATTGTGTTGTGTAACGAGTGTCACTGTACAGTTGCAAGTAGAGCCGCCATGCTTCACCATATTGGCGGTAAACTGATGTTTCTCGAGACTCCTTACGAAAGATATATAATTATGTCACACATATAATTCACCCGTTCGATGCTTGATCGCAACATGTTTTCTCACTCCGTGTCGTGATTTGTAGCTTTCCCCACAATCTTGACAGAGAGCGGTTTCATTCTCACCTCGATAAAACAATCATCAATGGCTTTAAATCTGAAAAGAAATAGATTGAAACTTAACAAGAAAGTGACATGCTATTAAAAACGTCTTGACAAAAGTAGTGTTTAATAAGAAATTGGTCGAAAGTATGACCTATAAAGCTTAATTTTAGAATGACAAATGGTGTACAGGTAGTTTTTCTCTCTTTTTTTTCCAAGTGAATAAACTGAAAGGCATGTAACCGAGACCAAAAACATATGAGCAATGTACAGTTTAAAACCAATAATATCACAATTTTCGGGTGCTTCCAAATTATTCAGTATTTAATTGTCTGATGAAAAAACGTTGTAGTGCTGATAACGTATAAGATGTTTAGAACATCCGACATGGAACATCCGACACGGAACATCCGAAATGGAACATCCGAAATCCGCATACGGTTGCCGATTAATGTTGCAAGCTCGGTCAAATAAGACGCGGTCTGGATAGCAGGTTCTACACGGTAAACAAAACAGCGATATATAACCTTTTTCTTGAAACAGTCATGTGTCTACACGGTTAACACGCATAATACATATTGGTCTACACGGTGAACAGTGCATTTTTTATCAAACTCAAATATCCCTAATAATATAGCTTCAATAAAAGCACATGGAGCCTAACCTAACACAAACTGTGGGATAATATTCGCTGATTTTTTACCTAACGACATAAATACACAAAATCCGTGTTACCCGCTTCATTTTTTTGTTTACACAAACGTGTACAGTTTGGACACCGATTACTTACACCTGTCGCTAGACAGGGCCCAGACAGGGGTCAGTGCTTAATACTGAACTAGTTGGGCCCATGCCACGTACACTGAACTGGTCTTTGAATTAAAGATATTGGCTAAATAATAAAGTACCTACCTCTCGTGTTCCCGGCTGTCCGCCATCTTGGAAAATCTACACGGTTAACAAAAAAATCTACGCAGTTTCACGTACCAAACAGTGATACTTGTCATGTATACATCGATATTACTCACGGTTATAAAGGTGTTCGTGCCAGTTGATAAATTATTGTTGTAATGTGTTGAAATGGGTAATGGGAGATAAAAGAATATAACCACATTAAGTGAAAAGTAAAATAGCTAACAGTCTGAAGACTACGGAGAATTTCATCCATGTGGGGTTCCTAATTATACGTGCCTTGGTTACTTTCATCGTATGTGGGAAGCATAATTTACATAGCGATCGTGCTTACAACGTCGCCTTGGCGTGGCTTGATCCTTCACTGTATGAGCTCCACTGTATGGCCGGACCATAATTCACTAAATCATCGTGCTTACAGCTACACTACGGCGCCTCTTGATCATTACACTGTATGAGCTCCACTGTATGGCCGGACCATAATTCACTAAACCATCGTGCTTACAGCTATACTACGGCATCACTTGATCATTACACTGTATGGGGGAACTTAATTCACTAAACCTTAGTGCTTACAGCTACACTACGGCGCCGCTTGATCATTACACTGTATGAGCTCATCTGTATGGCCGGACCATAATTCACTAAACCATCGTGCTTACAGCTATACTACAGCATCACTTGATCATTACACTGCATGGGGGAACTTAGTTCACTAACCCATCGTGCTTACAACTACACTACGTTGCCGCATGGTCATTTCACTGTATGGGGGACCTAAATTCATTAAACCATCGTGCTTACAACTACACAACGGCGCCACTTGATCATTTCACTGTATGGGAGAACTTAATTCACTAAATCATTGTGCTTACAGCTACACTACGATACCACGTCAGCATATCATTGTATGGAGGAACTTAATTCACTAAATCATTGTGCTTACAGCTGCACTACGGTGCCAAGTGAGCATTTCATTGTATGGAGGAACTTAATTCACTAAATCGTTGTGCTTACAGCTACACTACGGTGCCACGTGAGCATTTCATTGCATGGAGGAACATAAGTCACTAAATCAGCATGCTTACTATATTAAGGCGTCGCTTGATCATTTCACTGTATGGGGGAACCTAATTCACTAAATCATCGTGCTTACAACTACACTACGGCGCCGCTTGATCATTTCACTGTATGAGGGAACCTAATTCACTAAATCATCGTGCTTACAACTACACTACGGCGCCGCTTGATCATTTCACTGTATGAGGGAACCTAATTCACTAAATCATCGTGCTTACAACTACACGACGGCGCCACTTGATCATTTCACTGTATGTGGGACCTGAATTCATTGAACCATCGTGTTTACAACTACACCACTTCGCCGCTCGGTAATTTCGCTGTATGGGGGAAATTAATTCACTAAACCATCGTGCTTAACACTAGCGCATACAGGGGCGGGGCGGGGTAGCGGATACGGGGGGGGGGGGGGGCACCCGGCCCTAAAAATTCCGGATCATACATGTATGTCCATGTGTCCATGTTACTGTAGATAAAATATCAAAAGAATTTCCATGCACGCCCTCAGTATAAAAAAAAATCTCGCTCGCTCCACGCATAATGGCTAATGAGTGGTTTAATTAACACATTGTTAAATCCTTTTATTTGAAAACGGACTTTTTTACCCTATCAATGCACTACCGCAACCGTTTTATGAGGCTAGGAACGGACCCGAAAATTGACCAAAATCTTACGCTCCCCCTCCCCCCCATCAAACAATTTCTATGCACGCTCCCCCTCAGTATAAAAAATATTCTCGCTCACTTCGCTCGCTCCACGCATAATGGCTAATGAGTGGTTTAATTAACACATTGTTAAATCCTTTTATTTGAAAATGGACTTTTTTACCCTATCAATGCACTACCGCAACCGTTTTATGAGGCTAGAAACGGACCCGAAAATTGATCCCCCCCCTCCCCCCCTAAGCTGAAATCCTGGATCCGCCCCTGCTTAAAACTACACTACGGCGCCATTTGCCACTTTTATTGTATGTAGGGCCCTAGTTAATTAATTGATAGTGCTTACAACTACATAATGTCTGCGTGTTTTGAAATATTTTTGTTGCTTTTTTCATGGGAATCTTTCAAACATTTCGATTAATCTTAAATAAAATATTGTTGATTTTTTTATGAAATGAAAATTTACAACATTTAAAGTTTAATCATATTAATAATAAACATTTAACGAAACGCTGGGGACATGCGGTGGGAAATTAAGAAACATAAAAACGAAATAAAACCGGCACTACCAGTTATTTCTCCGATGTTTCGTGGTTAAATGCAGATCTTTGCATAATCATTGTGGCTTTCCTGTTTTTATTGTACTTTTTAATTGGTTCCTCCAAAACAATTATGATATTATTTCCATCTTGTACTGACAAAAAAGCAAGTTGTTAATTAAATACTCGTTAGATAATACGTAAATGTCGCATCTTAGAATGTATTTACATACGATATTTTAGAAATGTCAACTTGCGGCATTTATCTGCGATAATGTTAATGTAATGTTACAAGATGTCATACCTTTGTGTGTAACTACTATACTGAACAAAAAAAAGAAACGTCCGCTGATGTTGATGCTGATTGTCTAGACCACAGGCAGACGGCGCGTACCCTACCCCGCCCACACCCTACCCCCTCCCCCTCTACTACCCCCTCCCCCTCTCTACTACCCCTTTCCCACCTGTTTCTCTACTACCCCCTTAAATATGTTTTCAATAAACTGTTCTACTTGGTTTTCAATGGAAAAAAAAATACATACTCTCTATACCATATATGGTAGAACAGTTTATTGAAAACATATTTAAGGGGGGGTAGTAGAGAAACAGGTGGGAAAGGGGTAGTAGAGAGGGGGAGGGGGTAGTAGAGGGGGAGGGGTAGTAGAGGGGGGTAGGGTGTGGGCGGGGTAGGGTACGCGCCGTCTGCCTGTGGTCTAGACAGCAACACAGGAAAAAATTAATGATGTTTTAAGAATAATTAGCTAGACCGCCAACAATAGTCCAAAGATGCTTTTGAAAAGTTTAGTAAACAGTGGAGTTAGCCCCCTTTTCCTTACAACATGCATTTTGGC